>JAVQIZ010138541.1:0-31376 GCA_036023535.2 Galaxias brevipinnis | reverse complement strand
ATAATAATAATAATAATAATAACAATGACAATAATAATAATAATATTTTAATCAATATACTGACAGGCTCACAGCCTGGACCATATGGAACGTTATGTTTACATAACATATTAAATGATTGTTTAACCTAGTTGTTAGATATACCTAAACAGACTTCACCTAATACATTATTCACATTAACATAGCAAAAGTTGTAGTTGGCTGTTTTAGAAGTTGATAACATGAAATGTTTAAAAATAATTTAAGTAAATTCACAAAAAAAAAATTACAGCCACAATGGTCCTATACATGATACAATAATCAAAAAATATTATTTGCTGTTTATTTATAGTTAATAATAGCTTTTTGTTTGTATTCTTATTCTGATGTTCTCGGATAGCACTATTGCATCACGTCGCCTCGTGTTCTATCCATTGTGATATTCTAAATGCATTATGATGGAGCTATACCAACACATAAGGCATCACATTCCAAATACTATGATAATGATGTTGAAGTTATCATCTTCTTAGTGGACCATGCCGTCCTTTTTCAATGTATTTATTTAAAGAGTTTATGTTGAACAAAACGTAAAAAATATTTTGATATTTGTAGTGCCAAAAAACACGATACTTTAAGAAAAAACAATGGCGAACCATGCATCTATGAGCGATCTTGACTTGGAAAATATTCTTTCTACACCTTACGAGTTGCCACACGCTGTCCTTGTGATTCTGAGGAAAGTGGAGTTTGCTGAAATGGATCGAGCCAAACGAGTGAGTAGACATGACTGAGTGTGAGTCAGTAAATTAATTCTACAATATAATCAAAGAACCAAAAACAACCAGGTAACTAACCTATGGATATAATATGATGCACTCTATGATTTATTTTTAAACGCCTCGCTCCTCTCTCACATACGATCTCTTTCTCTTACAAGGTTATTGCAGAGAAGCTACGTGTGATATTAAACAATGTTAATATGGCCATGAGTAGAATGCGCATGGCAAATGCTGTGGTGGAGGAGGAGGCTGACTTGAACCTTGAGGAGGAGAAGAAGAAGAGAGCAGAGCAGCTCTTATTCATCAAGGACTTTGTCCAGTCCAGCCTAGATAAGGAGTTGGAACTGAAAGCGGTTCTCCAATGGCTTACAGGCATATGTATGCCTTTCGATATGTAAACATATTCTGTGGAGTCTATAGGAATTAATCCCTGTAGGCCACAGTGTGACAACCTAATATGTTTTGGTTATAGATCAGGAGCTGGACGAAGATGAGGAGTTTGAAGAAGTGAAAGAAATCACGGTTAAGTGGATTGTGCACATAGAGCAGAACATTAAATTATCCATTGATGAGGTTCAGAATTGTGTTGATCGTCTCCATCAGCTCTGTGGAAAGCTATTTGACCTTGACAATCCAAAAACCAAGAAAAAAGAAGCTGGTAAAATAGAATACATTTTTTTTTAATATAGAATAACAGTTAATATTTGGCCTATGCATGGGGGATACAAGATATCAAGTAATCTTTTTATTTGCCAACAACCAAATAATTTGCACTGTGTAAATAATTCCCAGCATTTCACAAGGGTGGTGTGTGGCGTTGGTGGAGAGAAACTAAAGTGGATGCCAAGACCATCCTGCGTATCCAAGAGTTCCAACCTCCATCTGTAGAGCGCATACTATCAGACATGAATCTAGCCTCCAGGTCATTCCTCATATTTTAAACGTATATATAGGCAATGATGTTAGGCATGCATATCACGTGAAATAAGGCTGTTTAAAGAAGATTTTTTTATTTTTTTATTGTGTCCTTTTTAAGCTGGTGTATTACGAGGAACAGTATTTTATTATTGTAAATGTTTTTTACCAGATCTACCTTGGAGCTATCATTCATGCTCGGTGATATGGCCAAGTTACTATCTTGCAACAAAGTTATGAGTATGGCCTTCAAATTTGTCCAGACAGGCCTCAACAACCTCAATGAGACAGTTCAGGAAGGGGCACGAGAGAACCTGAGGGTTGTTACCCAACTGCAGGAGCTGAAGTCGTCTGACTGTCAAGTAAGGCTGGAAAATGCAAAGGCTGAACTTGATGCTGTAAAGCAGAGGTTTAACCGGTCAGAAGCTGATAAACTTGCTCTTAAGGAGGAGAACATGGCTCACGTGTTCCAGATCAAAAAGCTCAATGAGACAATAAGTGGTTGGGTTGGCAAGCCTCACTTTGAGGAGGAGGAGGGGGTGGAGCAGTTGAGCCTGGCCCTACCCAAGCTGACTACTCAAACAAAACAGCCTCCTCTTACCAAGAAACAAAAACCAAAGGAAGTCCTAGAGATGGCTAATTCAATGCAATGCAAGGTCTCTTCAGAATTAGAGCCTGGACCTGAAGTGGAAAGGAACATTATGCAAAAAGGGACATACGATGAAAATAAGCCCAGGAAGGATCCAGAGCTTTTTGCACAGAGTAAGGATACTTTTGAATCCTTGGAACGAATTAGCTCCAATCTAATGGATATATTCCAGCAGTCAGTCTTTGCCATCATTGATAGGTTCCTCAATAATTCAAAGCACAGTGAGAGCACAGGAGAGGTTGACAGCAAAAGCCAGAGCATGGGCCTGGAGCAGAATAGTACAATTGATGCTATGAAGCTGTTCATGCTTTTGGAGAATATTATCAAGAACGCTTTCACCAAGTGGAACAGCAACCTCCACAGCAAGTTTGCCAACAGTAGTCTGGGTATGCCATTTGCAGAAAACACTCAGAGCCAAGTAGGACATTGGAAAGACAATGGGAAGTCTCCGCGTGAACTGCTACAAGATGTAAACAGGATGTTCACGGTACAAGACACTGAGATGAAGAGCATGGACAGCAGCATTCACAACTTAATTGAAGACCAGGACAAGGATGGTAATTCCATGCTAGAGTTTGTGAACCGATTGAAATGCATCAATGACATAAGTAAGCAACAAGCCTCTAAGATGCACCAGGCTTACGACGGCCTGGTGGAAATACACCAGAAGATTCACAAAAAGCCGTTCAAAGAAAGGGGTAGGATGGTCTCACCGGGGGAAGAGAGGTCCTCTACCAGGAGTATGTCCACTTCGTCTGTACAGCCTGAAGGAAAGGAGATTGAATTGAAGAAGCACAGGTCTGTTATGAGACCAGCCAAGGTACTGTGTGTTTTCATCACAACTCAATACATGTCAAACTGTACATATTATACTGTAAATAATAAATGGTAGATAATATTTTCAGTTATGATCAATGTTATTAAATATGTAGGTGTAAGTAACTAATGTATAGACATATCAAGTAGTGTTCCAGGTCTCTTCAGAATTAGAGCCTGTAACTATGTAACTAGGAATTAAGCTTCCTGTTACTTTAAAGGTGGTGAAAAATAGGAGGTCCTTTGCTCTACCCAAACATAATGTCTTGAAAACCAAGCGGAAAGAAGGCACGTCTATGAAAGAGGACCTTGCAAGATACAAAATGGACATGAAGGAGGAGGTATGTTATTTGCAATTAAAAACTTTTGAAAAATCATGATTACCTGCAGAAGGACCCATGCCCATGAGCAATTGTCTTAGAAGGATAGGAAGCAATATGCTATATTGTTTACTAGAATAAGAGAACATTTATCAATTTCTATATCTGTAAGACTTGATGCATTTAATTATTTGTTGTACATTTTAATTTATTCCCCTCAGTGGAATTACATGTTTTATATTACCAACAGCCTGCCTATATCTTGTGTTTTGCCATCCTAATGAAATACTATTAATAACGTGAAAGAATACATGGAAATATACTTTTCTATAGTCTAGCCGAGATGTGCCGACTTAAATATTTATGAATAGCTACTTAAATAATCTATCAATCAATTTAATTTGATGCAGGCCCTTCGTATCAAGCAGACTATAATGCTGGGAATTACCTTCCACATGAACATGGAGTCCCAGAAGATGAACTCGAGTCTGCTAAGGCAGGCAGTACTGAATGGAGACATCTCAACCGAGCTGCACAGCATGGCTAAAGAGACTGTCAACACAACCAGGGCCATTAATGAGGCAAAGCTTGCCTGCTTTTTCCGCAAATTTGTGGCCCTTCGATCTCTACAGCAAGTCAGGTAGAGAAGAAACGTATTTATGGTGGCAAAAAATCTGTAAAATTTCATTATAATTTTTGTTAGGCTTATATATATATTATGGGACAAACCGTTTTAAGCATTTAATAATTCTGAAACTTTGATGAAATGTTTCCATTTATCATTTTACTGTCGTCTGCCGTGACAATATTTCTGTTCCATAGGTATAATCTAAATATGCAGTTGCTTGCTGCAAGGGAGTTAAATGAGGGAATGACGGTCAGAAACATTTATTATTTTCTGCTACGTCTGGATGTCTATGAAAATCGGGTCATGGGTCGCTGGAAAACCAGGCAGGATGCAATTCAAAATGCTCGTAGTCTCTCCCTTGCCAACATTGTCTACCTCTTCAATGAGGTAAGAGATGGAAGATGTTAGATGCTAATATAGCTAGAGAGATGAAAAGACTGCCAGCCTGTACATTGTCTTTGTTGTTTCTTATTCAGATTCGTGAGGACTGCTGTGTGAATCTTTTGCTTCCAGTGCCAATCTCAAGCAAATCAGAATGCAGCCTTCTCACCATAAAGACCCATAAGCTGATGATGTCGCACAAACCTTGCAAACGGCAGAGGCCCCACACTCACCAAACAAACCGGTGTCTTGCCTATCCAGCTATGCCTGACTCTGATTTTGGGCTTCTGGCAGGGGACAAGTGAGCTTTTATTCATCTTTAAAAAAATAAATAGACTTTGCTGATTGAATTAAAATAACTTTACCAACTTTTGAAAAAGCTCACCGTTAGCTTTGCTCCACATCTATTAAATAACCTGTGGCAAAATATTCGGTAAATTTTGAGTTATAGCAACAACGTTGCAGAAGTCTTATCCTTGTATGTCAGCCAATTTTCTCCTTGATTTTTACCAAATCCCAAGGTTGACGGATCATTTACCCTCACTGTGGACATGTAACATGACTTCTAGCAACATGCACCTGGGGACAAAAGTGCCAGTCGGCCCAATCACTGTGCCCTCCATCCCCCTGCTAATGGAGATGGACATCAACAACGGCCGCGCGGCCGCTCTACGCGCGGCACACAGCAGGTGATGAGTCTGAGGACATAGACAGGGAGTAAGAGTGGAATGTGAATTACTACTCTAAATGAATGAGTAAATGGGTTAACATAGGACCTCTCAATGTATGCTCTCAATTCCCACCAAGGTTGAGACGAGGACAGCTCCACTTGGCCAGAGACCTGTAGACAACAAGCAAACCAGACTGGAGATAATTTCTGTTCTTCGTTGTGTTTTGAACTTTCAGGAAATAAAGATAACTTTTACGTGTTTTAGTCATTACATTTTGCCTTGTAGTGTTTTCACTTCATTGTCTACAGATCAATCTAGATGTAACTGATTAAATGTAAATAAGGTTATTATCACCCGTCAACTTATTTCTACTGCAACTTGCCATGCACTCACACTGATCGCACTTTTTGTTAGTATTTGACTATTACTCTTTTGCATTATTTGTCCCTTACATACACATAAAAAACACACACACAAACCCAAACCCATAGAGAGACACATCAGAGGGTATTTTGTTATACAGTACACTATTTATCAATAAAGTCCTAAGTCAAGCAACACAATGTGGCTTTTTCTTACACTATAGTTCACACTAAAATTCTTCTTTGGACATGATAGATTGTCTTTAATGAAGTGTCTACAGTTTCCACAAATTTCACCGACTTCAACTACAGTACAATGGTTCACACAAAGTACAACACTACAATACATTTATAAACAGAAATATGCATATAACAAAGGCCATTCGCACACCTCAAAGAGCTAAGCCTACAGAAGTCAGATAGGCATACCCATTTTAAACCCCTCATCAAAGTTATCATGTGTACCCGTTACTACACATGGCATGATAATATTCATGACATGATTACCAATATCACATACATTTTAGATTAGCTAAAGTCACACAGTGGAATATCAGTTTTTATTGTTAACACCTCTTGCCCCAAAATCAGAAATTACATAAATCAGTTGTAATCTGTATCTAATCTGTATTATTTATTAATACTAGTTTTATTACCCATCCAAATAGTATACAGAAGCAGGACAGGAAGACAATGGTGGTCCATCTTGTCAGTGTCCTGAGTTGTGGTTAATGCTTTCAATCAAAGATGTATTTAGATTAGAATAAATTATATGATGACTGTGATAGCCTTTGGTGGCATTCAAGATGGTGGCATTCAACATATGAAACATTGCAGAAATAATGAATTGTGCCACTTGGCTGAGAGGCATTGTTATTTTCCATTATTAATTTTCATCTGAACATTTCAGAAAGTTGTGGCCAACTGAACTCACCTAAAGCACAAAATATTCCATAAAGTGAACTCCAAGTCCAATGAAAACCGGCTGTTATTCCCTAATGTATATCTCTATCCTGATTGACTGGTCAGGATTTCCACAGAGAAATAATTTCAGAAATTACGATGGCTATTTTAGTAATTAATGAAAAACCATTAAAGTTTGTGTGTTACAAATAAGAGAAAACGGCGCTGCTATGGTTTTTAAGGTATTTTAAAATGTGTGTACCATAGAACACACTTTTTTAAATTGCATATGGAGGCCATGATTTTGACTGCCCCTTGGTGAAATGACAGCCACTCAATCTGCTTTTAATGCTTATTACATATACCTTCTTGTCTTCACGTTTCCATGCCACTTATGGCAATTGTAATTAATGTTACCTATCGATCTAGAGGTAGGAAATGCACAGGTAAACCCATTATTATTTTACTTTTAAAGGTCATAGAGATAGACTAACAGCATATTTCAAATGGGGAGACTTTCCCGGACACAGATTAGATGACACTGAAGTCAGATGTTACTTGAATGTGGATACTGTATAAAAAGTAATATATCAATTAATGTCAGGCTTGGTAAATCTAGATCTAGGAGATGCATTGTCCAAGACATCCATGTCCAAGACAGTTATACAATTAACTATGTACCAACTTAGAACCTAAATATCTGGACACATGCAGAGATTTAAATAGCCATTCCGTTAATTAACATGCATGCCGTGTGATATAGTCTGTCATGTTATATTTTGGACAGTTGCTGGCAGGCAATTTCATCGTATGATGCCCTTATGTAGCTGTATTACTGTGTGTGTGGGGTGGGGGTGGGGGTGGGGTGGGGCTTCTGTACACAGAACAGTTGTGGGTCAGATAGCTCTACGATGTGTACATCTTTATATTATATACATGTGTGCTCTTCAGGGTTCAGATCAATTAAATTGATATTCTGTCAATTACGAATTCCAATTCAGCTTTTGAAAGTGAAGCCAACCATGTCTCTTCACTTTTTTGTTTTTGTTTACAATATATTATTTTCAAAAGTAGTTCATGTTATTATATACTTTCAAGAATTTGGCAGTAGATTGACTGGACATAAGATCCAACCCTGGAACCTACTCACGTGTGTGTGTGTGTGTGTCATGTGGTCACTACATGGAGAGGTTGAGCTAAAAGACTACAAGGCTATATCGTCATCCTCTTCATCATCATTATTTTAAGTGATTCCATGGGGAGACTGGGAATGGGAGGCTGCATGCATATAGATAAGAATAGAAGATGGAGGGTCTGAAGATACAGTCCTAGGTCACCTGTGGAGAGAAAATAAATTGTAAGAACTTTGTATAAGCTTGCTAGATACTGACACTTTGTTTGCAGACAATTAGCAAGAATATTCTGATGATATTGAACATAGCAAACTTAGCGAATGTTCATGCACAAACAGTGTATGTGTTTGCGTGTGTGTGTATTTTAGTTACCATGGGATTAACTTGCAGCAGTTTCTTGCTGAATGATATACAATCTGTTTGGATCGTCAACCTCACTGCCACAGTGTACATCACTCCTGAACACACACACACACAAACACATTACAATAATGGTTTGTTTATATTTTAAAGGGATAGTTCAACTTTTTGTGAAATGAGATATGCTTCTACTTCCTCTAGTCAGACTCGATGATCGATATCAGTCTTAGGAATAATGACTTCATAAGTAGGTAGGTAAATGTAGTCTAGCTTAGCTCAAAGACTGTAAGCTATCGGGAAGGGGTAGCATGGCTCCATCAAGAGTGACAAAATACACAGAAAAACTCCAAAGCTGTGTTATTTACATGTTGTATCCTCTGTATTCAACCCGTGTAAAAATTTAAATGTAAAAATGAGCAGATGCATGATCTGGTCTATATTGCGAGGCAGAATAATAGTTTTACCTTGCGTTGGGTATGCAGCGTCGCAACAATAGGTCCAACCGCGTATTTGTACACTTTTGACAGAGCTATGCTAGCCCTTACCAATAGCTTAGAGTCTTTGTGCTAAGCTAGTTTATTGTAACTACCTACTTACTGAAATAACTCATTATTGGACGTACAATCATAACATTGATATCTATCATCTCCTCTGATAAGGGTAAGTAGGAACATTTTATTTCCCTTTACATTAATATTAAATAGATAAGGTTCTCACATCTAAGTTCCAATAGGCTACAGTTTTCTACTTTCATATGTCACAATTATAATTAATACAATATCAAGTTAATTCCAATAAGAAACTCAAAGTAAAAGACCTTAAACTTTACCGATGTTGGAAATGTTGAAATGTTTTACTTTTCTTTTACGTGCAGGCCAAATTAAATTTTGATCTCTTTTAAATGGCCCAACAAAACAGTCAAAAACAAATACATAGGATAAGACAATAAGTTATTAATAACATTGAACCTCCAACCACATTGTATAGGTTACATGCAGGCGTCTATCTGCATATCACACCAGTCATTACACCAGCCATCATATAAAGCAAAAACAACATGGATATGTTTCCTCATTCCTCATACCATTTTTAGATTTTAAGTCTAATTGCTATATAAACTAATTGCTAACTATAAAATGCAATAATGAAGTAAGGTAACATGTGTCTGTGGGATTGCTAATAAATGAAAAACAAACATATCTTCCTGCACTAAGGGAGCCAGCAAACCTCTGTATAAAAGACCCATGCATACATACAGTATATAAAGTATGTGACAACTGAGGAGAACAATTCAGATAAAGGTGAAACTTAGTCCACTAGTATACACCTCAGTATCATTAATATCCAAGATTTAAATGTATGGACACAGATAAAACCCTGGCAATTCCTTTTGCAAGTTCTAGGAAAACTGATATTATCCCGTCAACCACGATAGTTTGAGATATCAAATATCAGCAGTGGGAATGAAGCCAATTTGGTTGGTTAGTCATAGCTTAAATAAATAGCTTAGGCTACACTAGTTTGGTGGAGAAGATGTTTAAATTGAATATATTTACCTGTTGTCATTGAAGTCTCTTGCATTTGCTGTTGGTGAAGGAAGACAGAAAAGATAGAGCTCAATACAAAGCCTCAAGGGAAAAGACATACATGTGAATCTATTGGCATGTGTTATGATCTATTTCCAATACAAATATCATCATATCAGCATGTTAGCCACTCACCGTTGTCAATGTTAAGAGGATAAGATTCTAGTATGTCTGTGGGTTTGACAGGTCTGTAACCCAGTGCTGTGGACACTCTGCTCAAAAAGCACAACAAAGGACAGTCACCAAAAAGTGTGTGTCCATGTCAGAGTCAGGGGAAGTGTGTGTGTTACTCACGTGTTGGTCTGGACTGAATTAGGGTTGTTCTTGGGTGAGGAGGTCTGCTGTGAGAGCGCGCTCTGAAACAGAGCATTGCTGTAGGTGTTGGCAGGCTCGCCGGAACGCGTGAAGAAGGGGTTGGTGGGCAAGCACACTGACAGCTGCTTTGGTCTCACTGGTTTGGCTGCAGGAGTATAACAGACAGGCTCAATTATAATGTAATATAATGTATAACAAGTAATGTAGCTTAACTGACACAACCCACTGATGCTGTATGCTTCATGTTGTTTATCTGGCTCACTAACACAACCCACTGATACTGTATGCTTCAAGCTGTTTTTCTGGCTATAGTGTAGAGTTGAATCTCTTATCAACCATTCAAAGCAAAACAATCCTACAAACAATCCTAATAACAGTTTTCAAAAAGACAATTTACAACTAATCATGTTCTATGAGTTTGGCTGCAGGAATAATATTGCTGTGTTTGAAAGATTCCACTCCCTCATTGCTGACTTAAATTGGTCAGAATCATTAAAGTGATTTCACAGCATTCAAATTGGTACCTTCTATCACTTTATAATTATAATAATTAATACGGATAATTATGAAAATTTTGAGGATCAAACACATAGAATTCCACCAATTTAAGGTTAATTAGTTAATTATAATCTGGATGCGATACCAATCTGTGCTGCCAGGGGGCGCCTCAGGGCAACTTTGCTCCTCATTGCGTCCTTTATACGGTCGACCTCCTGCTGGTAGCGACGGCGATCGATCATGGCACCCTCCTTTGCATCCCTTAGTGCCGTCTCCAGGGCCTTAACTCTCTCAGCAGTAGACCGAAGACGTTTCTCCAGCTTTGGAAGCTCACAACGCAGATCTGCATTGTCACGAACCAGCTGGATGAGGAAGACGATTGACAGATATTTAGAAAGTGAGAAAGATATTAAAATGTTTGGAAAAAGCGTCCCAGAAGCTGGGCAATATGAAGTAAAACCACACCTGTTTGTGAACCTTTGTAAGTTGGTCCAAGTTATTCTCAAGAAAGGAAATCTTCTGCTTCTGGGTGCAAGACCCCCCGCTATCATCAGGTTCCATTTCGGAACTCTGATCATGAGAGTAGCCAAGAAGTGAGCAGAATGAAAAAGTGGAAAGAAATAATACAATTAATGGTGGTAAGTAACTTTCCATGTTGAAGCTGCAGGACAGGTCCTAAATTACATAGTTGGTATTCTCTATTATCACCTAATACTCACTTTTTTAACCCGCGACGAAAGGTCTTGAACGAACAGCTTGCGTAGGTTGTGGAGGGTCTGGAGTTCGCGGGCCTGTGAAAAAAAACAAGTTGGAAAATGTCAAGTGTGTTCAAAAATAGTATAAAGCGGTGGTATGAAAATACTTTGACATGGATACACTTTCAAATAATAAGCGATGCTAACAATGTGGAATACCATTTAATGAAAATTAAAGTGCATAGAGTTTTCTACTTACCACAGTCTCCTCCAGACCCTTGAGGTCCTGCTTCGTCTGCTCGTGACGCTCATGCAGAAATCTAAACAGGAAACACATAATACTCATGATTGGAATACCAAATTGAAACCAATATCTTAATCTGTCAACATGTGGCCTCTCTAAACTTACGATAGCTCTTCCAGGCGCTCACTCTTGGTGTTGTCTTGGCTCTTCAGATTATCAAAGTCGGAACGTACCTGAGCCAACTCCAGCTCCAGCTTAGAGTTACGACTGCAATTAAGCAGAGAGAGTGAAGAAAATAAATGGAAATATGGAGTAAAAAGGAAATGGTGAACTAAAATGTAAAGGAATAAAACACTGATTTAACTTGCCTCTTAAATCCTCAATAATGGATACAATATAATCAAATATTTCTGAACAGTACAACTTATTTGTCAAGTGGACAAATATTGGTTATGGCATCATACAGAATGATGGAGGAATAAGCACAGGCCTACTTTGAATAGTAGAGGAGGGCCGCTCCCATGCACTCTCTACCCACCACACCCCTGGATTTGCTTTCAAGCTTGCACATCCGTCTAAAGTCCACATAACTGCATTTGACAGACAAGAGGCATCTGTGTGTGCTGAACCCCTGGACGACTGACTGCAGTGGGGTTTTGTATGGGACAGACTTTACTTGTATAACAGTTGCATTATTTGTCTATTTGAAATCTTTTATTTTAGTTTGGTTGTTTAATTTCATTTACCTGTCTTCTCAGTCAGTTAACCCTGTATAAATGATAATAAATAAATATGTATGTGGTGCTACTGACTCAGTGAGGTCATCGATGATCCTCTGCTTCTCATTGATTTCATCCCGCAGCCGGGCCAGTTGCTGGTGATGCAGACCCCTGTAAGACTCCCCCTGCAGACGAGAAGGCTGCTGTTCAACAGCAAAAACCACGTTGATGCATTTAGCTTACAAGACAGCAATATTCAACAAATGTAAGTGTTACGTAATAGAAAAAATACTCTCAATATCGCTGTATCTAAATTGGGCAATTATGAACAAAGATTTTATATTTTTTATCTAAAATACAGCAATGTGAATTTCATGTTTTAAGGCAGTATTTTTGGAATTCCTACTTACCTTCACATTACCTTCCTCAATCTCACCCTTCTCTTCTCCAGCCTGCTCCTCAAGAACTGAGTTATCTGTTGTAAGAGAAGAATAGTGAATCGAAAGAAGTTTAAAAAAATAAAATAGAGAGAAAGAGAGAGAGCAAGAGATTGTGTATGTATATTACCCGGGTCATGCAGCTTAGCAAGCTCTTCACTTAGGGAGTCATGACTCTCCTCCAGCAGCCTCTTCTTCTGCTCCACGCTCTGCATATACTCCGTAAGGGAACGGATTTTAGCCTCATGCTGAAATAAACATAGATACTCTTTACTATGACTCAAACTGGAATTGTGATAAAGCTTTGAAATAGTTATATTAAAGGTACACAATAAAGGCAACTTAGATCAATTTATCAATGAAGCCAGTGAAAGTAAACAGAAACTTTAAATAAACAACTTAAAATGTACCTTCATTAGAACATTATGAAACTATGTTAACTCCTTTGGGTTTACATACTCGACTGCTCGGGTCTCCCCCACAGGTTAGAAGGGGAGTCCCCCAACCTGAAAAGGGCATTGGTTGTCCCGAGTTGTGACTCGTGACTCTATGAGAGATGAGACTGACCCAAGCCTGAAAGGCCTACGCAGAGGGGGTGTTTAACCTGAGCAGTGGGGAGAAATTGTGTCCATAAAGACATCCCTCCCACCTGTGAGATGAGGAGCTGACAGGAAGAGAGCTCTCTCCCAGTCTCCGCCATTTTGCGATGGCACTCCAGCTGCAGGTTCTCAAGCTGGCGACATCTCTTCACCATGGACTTGACCTCTGACTTAATCTTACTAATGTAGAGACGGGCCACAGTGAACTCCTCCTCAATGGCCCCGCTAATCTCCACCGGCTAGATAACAGGTTGGGGAGACCGGTTGTGGGAGGTCAGAGAGAGCAAGACTTCAGGTTAGGCGTTAACATTTTAATTGAGTCAGTTAGTGGCCAGTAGGATTCGCTTTTTTAATTAAATAAAAATATGGCTTAAAGGATACTGTGACCCTCACCAGTTTGATCTCTCCGTTGCCCACTATGGTGCTGAACTCACTGAGGTCCCTCATCAGGCCGTTGAGCACATCCGCGATACGCTTTCTCTGCTGGCCACTCACTTCCTGCATGTGGGAGAGCTCTGCCTCCAGCTCCATCAGACTGGCCTATTACATCATGGGGTGAGGACAAAAGAGAGAATAAAGGGGCAGAATCAGAGCAGAGCAGATCATATGATATAATTTGGCTTTAATAATATTTAATAATATTTATGACTATCAAATCTACAATGTAGCCTTGCTTTTTTGTTTTTATTCTACTCATACGTTTAAATGTTCTATTTTTGTCCATGTATCGCTCACCATCTTCTGAGCCAGCTGGTCAGCCAGTATCTGGTTCTGCAGGCCCTTCTCCTCCACCTCCTGGCTCTTCTTGTCATAGTTGATTGCCAGCTCCTCCAGAGCCTGGAGTACTTCTTTCACTTCCGCTTTGGCACAGTCACTCTCAACCTGCAGCCGACCCAGTTCCACCTGCACCTTATCTCCGTCCCCACGAGATGAAGCCAGAAGCTGGGGGACACAAACACATGCATGTTAATATGCTTGTAGACAAACACACACAAAGGAAAATACATACAGAAATGTGCGATGTTATGCACAAAAATACACACTCACAAAATAAAACAGAACTAACTCACTGAGAGATGGAAACAGCAATAAGTTTGTTGAATTGTTATTAATTAAATTATAACTGTAAATATTTGTGTTATCATATTTCTACATGCAGTTATGGGTCCAGACATGTGTGTGTGTGCCTTCGCAACAAAGAGGTCATGAGAAACAGAGTGTCTGAGTGCTTCCTAACCTCATCCTGATCCAGCATCTGCTCCTTCAGCTTTTCAACCAATTGGCACTGCAGGTTGATTTCATCATCCTGTGTTGGCATACACAGACACATACATGATCACTGAAAATTACACTTTCTATTTTAAGGGTGTCACTTTAAACTCCTCTAAACAAGAATTTTGTCAGCCACTGTGGATCACTTTTTTTGTTTATCACATATTTTCCCTACCTACTGACCTTTTCGTCTAGTTGCTTGTAGAGCTGGCCAATCTCTTCCTCGTATTTCAGGCGCTCCTCCTCTGAGATACGCACCACAACAGAGGAGCTGTCATTGTCCAGCAGGGGACGATCTTCCACTGATTCTAGAAGTACCACAATGTCTGCCGTAGTTTGCTCTGTCTCAGGAACGTCTTCTCCTAGAAGAGTGAGGGTAAGCTGTAATTTTTAGGAATGGAGATCCAGGTCTATTCATCTTCCTTTGTGTATGTGTGGGTGTGGGCGCAATTTATTGGGTGTTTGTCTCACCATTCCTCCAACGGTTCAGCTCAGCCTCCAGGCGCTGGATGGTCTCTTTCATAGTCTTGTTCTTCTCCTTTTCTTTCTCATACTTCCTCTTCCACTGCTCAGCCGTCAGTTCCAAGTTGACAGACGCAGTGTTCCTAATGGTCTTGGCACTGCACAGGTAGAAAGAAACGGCTCGATGTGTGTTTAAATTATTTTATTATAGTCTAACATAGATAGCCAATGAAATCAAGACTTAAAACAAGGCTCATCTACAGGTCTCTAAATAATTTGGGGTCAAAATCATTACCAACTTGCGAATACAGTAAGAACGTTCAAGACCCCTTAGGTCATCTGAAACAAGGCTCTTAACCGTTCCATCAGTTGCAACTAAAATACGTGAAGAAGCATTTATTTACAATGCAATAAATAGCTGAAACCAACTTCCAGAAGATATGAGACTCTTTCTAAACCAGACTACTTTAGAATCCAGATAAAAAACATATGTTATTGTTTACATTTGGAATTGTTACTTCTTAGCAATTTTATTTCATAATTATAACTGTTTCTAATTATTTCTTGGTCTTTTGTTTCTTCCCTGTGTGTTTCTGATTGCCTTGTGTAAAGCACATTGTATGAAATGTGCAATACATTTGATTTAATTTAAAGACTAACCAGTTACCAACACTTACCGTTGTCCGAACATCAGGGTGGATTTAGTTTCGGCATCATTGAAACTAGAGGGAGAGCAGCAAATGAACATAGTGGTGCGACAGTTCCCGCCAAGGGAGTCCTGCAGAATACGGGTCATTTTGCTGTCTCTGTATGGTACATGGGATTTCTACAAGCAAAACGGGGAATAAAGAGAGTGATTAGGGCTCGCACTGAGAACTGTTCAGCCTAGAGTCATTTCAATGTCCTCATTTGTTGTTGTTTAGTACTGTTTGAATATATATAATATAGGGCTCTGAATTATAAGAATAAATTCACTCCACATGAGGTGTCTTCCTTTCACATGGAACATGTTTCATAACACCTAGTAGTTTAGGATTCTAAATTATGTTCTTAGATCTGGAGGGCAATGCTGAGTTTATTGGACTGGGTTTGATCTTACCGTTCCCTCAGCCAGAGCAGATATCACATTCCCCAGAGCAGAAAGAGACTTGTTGATATTCTTCGCCTCATCCAGGACAGATCCAGCAGCACCTGTCTTACTGACCTGGAAGAACAAAGGTAGAACATAGAGAGATAGACATAGAAATGCCTTTAATGATGACTGACGTATTACTAAAATATACTTTGGATCATTCAACCAACAGGAATGACATTAAAGTACAGATCACCTAAACATTGCTAAAACACATATTATCACTAACACTTTTATTTTTGATATACTGTATCTTCTACATCTGTGCATTTATGAAATGTATTACAACCTATGATAACTTAGTATTTAAAAATTGGGCAAAAAGGCTGACAAGAGACTCCAACCTTTTCGCTACCGGCCAGATCCACCAGGTAAAGCTTGCCACACAGCTTCTGTTCCGTCTCCACATGCTCCTGCTTGATGTTGATCAGGAAGATGCTGTGGCTACGGGAGCTGTGCTCATTCATGTCTATAAGGATAGTAGTGTTTATCATCAGAGTGACTACATGCAGTAGGTGGTGGTCACAAATGTGACAAGCAAAGGGGGTGCATTATTGATTTAATTTAGCTTGTTTTTATAAGGTATAACATAACTCACACATAGATTAATACAATAGCATCTAAAAATATATATTTGCTAAACCAACAGGAAAAAGCTACTATAATAATGGAATCTCTCCTTGTTTGACCTTCTCTGCTCCCAGACTGAAGGCTCACTTTACCATGCAGATCAGAATATGTACCAGTTCAATAACGGCATTGCCAAGGACATTTATCTGATATAACTACACCACTGAAGAGCAAGTCAGCACGCAGAAGAAAGTCACAAAGCAAGGTCAACCACTGAATAATCAGGGAAGTGGATACATGACAGGCCAGACTAGATGTTTGTTGTTGGTAATACATATATTAACTTCAATGGTTTTAAAACAAAATGCTTTGTTTGATTATTTTATACATTTTCTTTCAAGGTTCAAGAAAGCAAAACATTTTAAGATTTTAACAGTAAATCTAAACAGCATAACAATTATTAGGTAGTATACTATGTTCAAAGACATTTATTAAGAGCAGTCTCCATGGTATTACATAAGTGCTAACTATAACTAGCCACATGATCCCAACTGTGCCTTTATACCTCACTGACTCCACATCGCCTCTGTTGAAGTTGGAAAGAAAACATGGAGCTGGATCGTATTCCCTAGTGTAGATGCAGAGGATGAGCTGTGAATTAGTTTTGCACATTTCTCTACACTGAAGTCAATTCTCTATGTCTGCTTTCCACACACATTTCCGACAATATGCGACAAGGTGCTTCTAGACATTATTTGCCAATCCCCGACTAATAATCAATCCTTTCAGAAAGGTCCTTGTGAAAACCTACAGAATCTGTGTAATTATTTAGGTATTATAATCTAGTTATCATGTCTCACACACGTAACCTTAACTCAAGAGCATAGCCTGGGTTTGACGGCAGTGTAACTTTCTTGGCCAACTTTATGATTTTCACACATTAACGCCCACTTTAACGTACACTTTCATACCAGGATCAATCTCAAGCCTTGCCCCCGTCCAGATGCATGCATTTTCAACTGTACCTCAACTTGTGTACTGGATCCAATTCCAACTGCCCAGCTCAAGTCTTGTGCCTCTGCCCTCAATCCTCTTTTCACCCGGATTGTCAACAACTCCATCCAATTTGGTACTGTCTCCCCGGCACTACAGACTGCTGTATTCTGCTCCATACTATAAAAAGTCCAGCCTGGTTCTGCCCTGGCCAAGTACAGGCCAAATTCCAACCTCTCCTTCCTCTCAAATGTGTTGGAAAAAGGGGTTGCTGCACAGCTCCAAAACCATTAAACCCTCAAAAACCAAGAAATTCCAATCTGGGTTACGGTCGGAACACAGCACTGAAATGGCACTACTCCTCCTCCTCCTCCTGCTAGCAGCTGATGCAGGCTGTCCATTGCTCCTGATCCTTCTGGACCTCATTGCCACATTTGACATCATTGACCATCCCATCCTCCCAGAGCGCCTCCAGGACACTATTGGTCTCTCTCATTGCTGGCCAGAACATCTCTCTCCTCCTCCTCCTCCATCCCAAACCTGGGCGTCAAGATTAATTCCAACCTCAACTTTGTTGACCCTATCAGGCAGCTCTGCAAAGCCAAATTTTTTCACCTCAAGAACAACCCCACTCTACCCTAACCCTTCCAGTTGCCAAGAAACTCGTCCATGCCTTTGTTTCCTCAATTCTGGACTATTGCAACACCCTCTTCACTGGGACCATTTCCAGAAACTCCAATACATCCAAAACAGTGCTGCCAGGATCCTCATGAGAGTGCGGAAGTACCAACACATCACTCCAATCCTGTCTTCTCTTCACTGGCTCCCTGTTCTCTACAGAATCTAATTCAGAAACCCCTTTGCTTAAATTCAAATGCTCTTATGGCAATGCCCCCTCTTACTTCAAAGATGCAATCAAACCTCACAGACTCTCCCACTGTCTCAGGTCTGGGAACGGCCTGTTTTTTGTTATTAATTTTTATTTTTAATTCCTCTCGGTTTTTCATTTGTTTAAGCTCTTATCAATATTTTAAATATGTTATTATGCTATCTTAATGTTGGTTGTAGTGCTTTGAGATTGTTTTTACGATGTAAAGTGCATTACAAATACCATTTATTTTAATTTTATTTATTG
Source organism: Galaxias brevipinnis (assembly GCA_036023535.2). Classification (NCBI taxonomy): domain Eukaryota; kingdom Metazoa; phylum Chordata; class Actinopteri; order Galaxiiformes; family Galaxiidae; genus Galaxias; species Galaxias brevipinnis. The sequence continues at coordinate 12,820 of JAVQIZ010138541.1, read as the reverse complement.
GGTGCTCAGTTGTACATTAACTATACACACTCAATGCGTGTGGGAAAATTATCAATAATTTATTTTGCACAATTTAAAGACATTTAATTTGTTAGACACTAATACATTTTCTATTTAGCAATAACAACAGTAAAAAATGATTAGAATTCAAAGAATAGTTCTTAAAGCTATCATCTTCCTGCTGAGGATGATTGCTTCGAACATTCTAAAACAGAACTTACTGGTCACAGCAACATGGCGGTTTGATTTGCCCTCATCGATCACATCCATGACCTCATCTGGGCTGGATACAAAACGTTCAGTGCACCCCTACATTGTTACAGTAGAGGAGAGGAGGGGAGAGGAGAGGAGAGGAGAGGAGAGGAGAGGAGAGGAGAGGAGAGGAGAGGAGAGGAGAGGAGAGGAGAGGAGAGGAGACATATTTACCCATGAAACATTTGAAATACAACTACAGACAAATCAAGAACTGAATTGTGTACATTTATGTATATGATTATGGACAAACAATGTCTACAGTTGAAAATGAAAGCCAACCTTAACGTACGGCACCCTGTTCTTATCCTCATGGACAGCAAGGTTGGTCTTTGTCACTGGAAAATATATATTACATTAGAAAATATTTCTTAATTGGATACGGTGATCAACTGGGTTAGGTCATACTTAACAATAGCCAGCAAGAGGTTTAATAGCAATAAGTGTACTAACCGTCCAGAAGATCACGGATTTTGTCCATGTAGATTTCAAAGTATGAAACCTGTGTAGAAGAAAAGAAACACAAAAACAAACACAAGCTGGGTGACAAGTTGGAAGGCAGACTGAAGCATGACCTTAATGAACATTTCAAATAAAGTTCTATTCAGTTCTCATAAGCATGAGAAGTCTGCAGACACCTTAATATGGAACTCCAGGTTTTCATCCATGCCGAAGATATGGTTGAAAATATCTTCGGCAATACGGGGGATGATGCCCATCTGGTTAGCGTCATGTAGCTTCCCCTATAGGATGCATACACAACATGTTTCTTTAGAATACAGTTTACAAAAACAAGGCGCTTCTATAGGGTGCTTTTACATTTCTTTGGAGTAGTGGCCGGGTACCTCCATGGTGTGGGTCTTCCCAGAGGCAGTCTGTCCATATGCAAAAATAGTTCCATTGTATCCACCCAGTACATCTACAAGAAATATGACAGTATAGGAATTAATCAATCAAGACAAGTGATCTAATTTTTCCAATTTTGAAATATAAGTATCCTAATAAGAACCAACAGAGCAATCAATTGTACTAATTTTAACAAAGCAAGTGAAAGGTCCTGAACAGAAACTAATTTAAATGCTTCCAAACAATGTATGTATTTATATATAGCTTGTTTTGTTTGTTTGAAATCCAATAAAAATTGTGCAACAGATTGATGGATAATACAAACAATATAAAAGGATTCTAAACTATTTAGAGACTGTACGTTAACTGTACTTGCCCTTGACAATCTGCTTGGCACAGGTATTGTAGACCTGCTCCTGAGTCGTATTGGTAGGAAACACTCGATCAAAGACATAGGACTTCCCCTGTCAAAGTTAACAACAGAAAGCTTAAGGTTGGCAAAAAGTGGATAAACATGATGCAGTGCCAACGTAAACTAATATTACAAGAAACCCCAAACAGACCATGCGAGGGTACTCAACTACCCCCTTGTTTCCGGTTTAATTTGTTTATTTAGATGAATTGCTAGCCTTAAGAAGTAGAGGTAACTCATTTACCACCAAATAAAAAAGTAGACTTAACGACACAGAAACATTGCCAAAAGTTAATGTAAAAAGTGAATTGACTGAATTAGATATTTAAGTGGACAGATGCCACAAGGCCAAAACAGTACAAAACACAAAGTACTGATATTTCCAAACATAAAAAAATTGAAAATAAATTGATTTACAGAGGACGAATTTTTTATTTACAAAACACTGCAATTTCTCAAAAGCTGTATCTTGAATACCACCCTTGTATGTGATAACCTTTGTCCAGCAGCTATTTGGTAACTGTAGCAGTGGGAAATGATGTCATCATGATCAATGACATAGCTAAAAAAAAAAATGAATAAAGCTTCCTGTGCACACTGACTCATGATGTAGCTAGTTACCAACAAACAAGTGAAAAGCTATAAATACAACATTTACAATTATCAACATCCTATAATACCTTTGTTTATGATAACTGAGTCATAGCAACCAACCATGTTACTTCATACCCTATGACAAAGCACAATCATTCCTGGAAACAAAAAAACACTACACAGTGATGTGGGAGGGATTAAGCAAGGGAGAGCCAGTGGAGAAAAGGATAGAGAAAATGATGAGGGGGCAAATCAGAGAATGCAAGATAGGAGACAGATAGACAAAACAAGGTAAGAATAAAGGGAATAAAAGGGAGAGTGATAATAATTTCCTTGCCAATCAGATGATCGGCCAAATGTGTAGAAATTACTGTGCAGGAAGGAAGGTTAAGGTGAGGGGTACATAGTCTAGCCATGAACATCAAAGAGAAAAATAAAGTTATATGAAACCTATTTCTTGTTGCTTTTTGGATGTAAAACTAGAATATCAAAATTGACCACACTATCTTCATCATTATAATAATGTTGGCTTGTACCTCAATACAAATGTAAATATCAGATAGATACAGGTAGTGTACCATATGATAGAGGTGTTGAGTCTGAAGCCTTATTCTACCCTAATAACGTGTTATATTACTTATTCAATTAGACTGGGGCAGAAATACCAAATAATACCAAAACATGTAAATAGCATAGACTTGTATTTAAAAATTTTATTATAGGTTCAATTGTAGGCATTAAGTGGCCTGATAGTGTAAAGTTACCAAAATATGTAAATACGTGCCCATGCAATAAACCAGGTTAAAGCTAATAAATTGGCAGGTCCCTAGACTGCGCATTTCCGTATACGTTAAATCCCGTAACCCAGCAAAGGTTGTATTTGGCCTATGTAAAATACATCGATGTTCTTGGCATACTTAGGCTTACTACTAATTGTAGTTGTGTCTTACCAGACAAAACAAATGTCGTGAATCATTATGGACACAGGCCTAGACTAACAAGATTTTAAAAAATCTGAGCAATCCTTACCCCAACAGAGACCGTGTCATCGCCTAGAAATTTGGGAATGAATTGATCCCCTCGTGATATCTCGGATTGATTTAAAGGGCGAAAACGACACAGCACCTTTATGTTACACTCTGTAGAAGCATCGGCCATTGCACAAATTAATTCAACCCTGGTAATAGGATCACCTGGAGAAAATATCAGGCCCGGACGGACGTAAAATAATCGATGACTGGTGAAGAAATGCAAGTAAATGCTTTCTTCCTATTCGAATGACTGCAGATTTTGTCAGCTATCAAGGTTCAAAGAAGGTTCTATTCTTATGTTCATAGCCTGGCAGCTGACAGTAAATAAATGAGCATCTAGACGAAGTTGAACGATTCCGTGTGTCGCAGAGAAGGCAGGAGGAAAATTGGTCTCAATTTAAAATAAATTGCATTAAAAAATTTATCATAACTGAATAAACGAATTCAAATGTTGCAACTCAGACTTTTCTCTAACTCTATGTTTTTCTTCTCCAGATGTGCTCGATGTTTTGGTTTGGCCGGTTAAATGAAGGTGAGATGCTGGCCCTGCTGCATTCGAAAGTGAGGTAAGCTAAATGCTATTGCATCGTCTGTGTGGTCTCTAGCTTTACCCTCTGATGCTCAGTGAAGGGCGTGGTCTGCTTCTTCCCCTTTAAAGTGGTACCCACCACTTCAGCATCCAGACACAAACACCGGATGTATGTATCCTCTATACCTATCTCGGATGCACGAGGTCGTCAAAAATCATATCAAATAGCTGTACATTAAGGCCCCGTTCTGGTATCCTAAAATATATAGGCCTACATAGGCTATACAAAATATGAATTTAATTTAGTTAGTCTGAATCACTTAAAAGTCAAGAAATACAACTGGGAAAGATATGAGTAGGAAAAGAGTTCAAAGATATGGTTCCTGCTGAACGGGCCATTTTTCCATAGAAATATAGGGGGTTAACTCTGAGATGTCACAGCTACCTGTTGAGCCTTGCATAGTTGTTTTGGGCTCGATTCAACAAAACATCCAGGAAGAAACAATTTTATATATATGAGAGGAGATTTAATTTTCAGTCATCAGGTACCGCACATATATAATGTATAACCAACTTCCAAGAGTGAGTGCGTACCATTACGCCTAGAGGTGATAGCCAGAAATGTACACACAATTATTTCACAACTGCAAATTTCCCACGTGTGCGCATTAAGCATCTCCAATCCCTTTGTTTGGCATCAAGATATAAAGGAGAGGCAATGGTCAGCTATTTCAATGCATCATATGAATAAAGAAAATTGCTGTTGAAGCCAGAACAGGTATTACTATGCATTTTACATCTGTTGTATTGGCTCATTGCATGGATGGCATGTGCTCAGGGCCAGCTTGTCATTCGCCAGGTCAATTTATTCAGAAATGAAAATATTGGGGCATCTGTTCGTTATTTGCAGAATTTAGGGCCAATAAGCATGTTACGTAGGCCTACTCAATTTCACGATGCATAATGGCCCATTTCGCCTCCATTAGCCAACAGTTAAAATGATTTAAACAATTGGTCAATATATTCATCATAAAACAAATCAAAGTTAGTCAAAACAAGAGGGCACGTTTTCTGTAAATAGTTTAATATTAAATAAAAAAGACTCCCATATAAAAAGAAAACTACTGTCAACAATTTATCTTCATATTTTAAACAGTATTGAAAGTAAGGGTATAATGAGAAAATACTTAATTACAACTCCCAGAAAATTCACAATTCATTCTCTCTTTAAGTCTAACAATATAAAATCAAAATAAAACACATTAACTGTACATATGTACAAATCTCCAAATGTAGAAATTGCATAATCTGCTTATTTTTTTGTTAAATACAGTGAAACAGCTTTATTCTAGAACAGGCAGTGTGGAGAAAACAGCGATATGAGGGACAGAGAAAAGTATGCCTTGTCCGGGAAATAAAATACATAAGCTTTTGACGAAGCCACTCAGATCTTTCATACTCTCAACATTATTTTTCTTTTCTTACCACATTCAACCTATGAGCAGACTAAAATAAAGGAAACATACAAATATTATTACTCAGCCGGCCGTTTCTTAGTTAATACACACATCACTGCAAGGTTTCCCAAAGGTTCTGTATCTCCAAGTTCATATTAATTGCTTTCAAGGACCCACAAATAAAGATTACTTTATTAAAATGAGGAAGATTAACGGACCAGCTGTGAGGAATAAAACCTTCACCCCATCTTAAGAAATGTGTTTCAACCGTCTGGATATGCTCTGTTTAACTTTTCCTTAACTGAACTCTATATAGCATTTTGTAAGCAATCAATATGACGGTGTCAATGTGTATACCAGCCTCTAGCACGTTTGTAGAGGCTGTTTCAAATCAAAAATAGGACAATGCAAGGCCAGACGTTTGACATGTGTTTTGACGATTGCAGCTTTAAAATCAGGTTTACTTTCCAGATTATTGAGAAAAATCTGTTCAAATAGACCATATCAGTATACCTATGTCAGTTCTCTGAGAGGATTGGTAAATGCAGGCCCAGGTCTCTGAGTAAATATGGCTAACCATTACGGCACAGGTAGAGGGGGCTCAGCAAAAGCAAATGCTCTGATATACTCTCATATCCAGGTAAGAATTAACACACAAAGAAACACCTGAAAATACACATACACACTTCAACAGAGAGCAACTAGTTGTCATTCAAGTAGAGACGCCTTTCCTGACTCATAGTAAACACACTGAGAAGAAACAGTACAGCTGCTGTCAACACAATTCTAACACCAACCTTTACCTCACAACGGATCTTAGATCACAAAGTGAAGCAACCTTTATTGTACTAGACCTAAGAGAGGATCTAAATGAAAACTTTCACATACATTTCTTTTTTTAAATTTTCAACTAGATCTCTCCTATGTATGTAGTTCAAGAGGCTGACGTGACAACAGTTTTGTATTAGTGCAGTTGGAAAAAAAAACAGAGACCCGCTGGACTGAAGAAGGGGGCTTCTAAAAGCAATGATTGGATGACTGCTGGGATTGACAAGTTCTTCTCCAATCATTGCCTCTGAGATCTGGTTCCCCGTCGCCTCCTGCCCCGGACCGATCTCTCTGGCTTCAGCAGTACTGCCTGTAACATGATATGGTTCACAACCAAATTAGATCAAGTTAAAGGACATGCATGCAATGCTAATGCTATGTGGTGGCCAACAAGATATTTACAGGACCATGAAAGTTCACATATTCTGTAAACATCATAATTTGTCCACACACATTGTCAAAAAGTAAAATTGGGAAAGTTGCATATGACTATAGTTTGGCTGTCTTACTGTAGGTTTAGGATCTTCTAAAGTTGTAGTGTCCATGTCACGAAAATCTTCCAGTACATTTTGTAACCTAAGGCACGAATAATAATGATTTGGTAAACCATGAGAAAACCCCCCAGAAAGAATCAATTAAACATTAGCACAATCTCATTTAGAGATTTGTCTGGCAAAGCCTTAACACAGAGGAGATAGAAACACATTTACTAACGTTTGTTTTCTTTTTCTGCCTTTCCTCGACCCCCCAGACGGTGCCAGTTGATCCTGTGGGTGAAACACAGACACATATCACATGAACAGGTGCTTCACTGATTATTATTTGCTTGTAGAATAAGGCCAAAGGGGAAAATGCAAGTCTCATTGTCGAATCTAAGAGCAAAAAAGTGTCCTTCTCACCCTGCTCTGTTCCATAAGCCCCCCAGAGGCTTCTTTCAAACCAGTCAATAGCCCCACACTGTCAGTCTTGGCCTCCTCAAGGAAAGGTTGGGTGTGTGTGTGCCCCTCTGCTACCCTTTGTCTGCTCTGTGGAGCCGAGCCGTCCTCACTGAGTTTTGGGGTTCCTTGTGCTGGAGAGTGTGCAGCTGCTTCCATGTTGAGTCGTGATAAATCCGAATTGCGTATGGAGCACGCTCGGCGAGGGCTTAGGGAGACTGGGGCACTTGCTTGAGGGTGTTCCCCGGGATAAGAGGGGGGTAAGGCACACAGAGCGGTGGTGTCATCTGACCCAGACTGAGCCTCTTGAGCTTCTTGCTCTTCTTTTGCGCTCACCTGGAGAAAGGAGGTGTAGATAGTTTCCATAAAAGAGGCATAGGGGTTAAGTACTCCTCCACTACAAACAGATCCATCCCCAACACATTGGGCGATGGGAGTCTGGGCTCGAGCTGAAGAGGGGCTGGGTACTGCCTCAATAGAGAGCCGACTGGACGGGATTTCCTCCTGTTGGGATGGGTTGTCTGTTTCTTGCAAAACGATTGGTTTATCTCCCTCTGATTGGTTTGTAATATTTAACTAGAGAGGGCAGAAGAAAATGCATTGGACGTTTTGTTTACAATACAAATGTTCGTCAGTAAACATTGCCGGTCAGATTGAAGAACATAATGCAACAGCAACCAAAAAAAACTTGAAATCTACACAGTAGTAGAAAGCAGACTAATGACAACTGAAGAAAGCAAATGTACCTGTATATTGTTAAGGAGGTTGATCGCTCCATCAGGGCCTTGAAGCAGAGGCATTCCAAGAGCCGAGGCCTGTTCTGGTGGCATTAGGAGTGGCCCAGCTCCTAGACCTAGCATACTGTGGAGGCTGGTCAGAGTAGAAAGGTCTCCTACAAACACAAAGACATACAAACCTTCCAATGGTAGTTGCCATATGCTGAACACATAAGCATAATGGAAATTATAACATTGTATCCTGTGTATTTTGAAAAGCACCAGTGAAAATGGTGGCTTACCCAATATAGTGGGATTAAGCAATAGCTGTTGGAGGATGTGGTTGTCCTTAGCCTGTAGAGATGATAGGGGGATCAGGGTTTCCACACCAGACTCGGCGGTAACAGAAGAAGTCACCTGGGATCAACAAAGTGATTTGTAAAATCCTTGTAAACTGTGAACTTCAAAGCGGCAAAAAAGTTTAAAAAAAATTCTAAACACTGTGCTCAATTTCAGGAAGAAACATTTTTCCTTTGCACAGGAAAAGGTCTATTTATGCATGCTGAACAAAGGCTTACAACCAAGCACAAGAACATCACATTAAGATAATGACAAAATACCATATAAAGTTAAAAATTCAGAAGAATACTTGCGTTTAGGGACATTTAGAGAAGTTAATAAAGTCATTAGGGAAGTTTAGGGTGAAAGTTATTTATAGTTCCATAGAAAAATGATGTACACACTTGAATAAAGGATCTAAAGTGGGTATGGGGAGCCTACCTGACAATTGGGTTGTTGGGTGTGCTGTGTAGGGGGTTGCTGGGTGTGGGGAGATTGGAGCTCACTAGAGCCAAGGGCAGCGGATAACAGGGCAGGACTGAGGGGAAGGAAGGCCGCAGGGGCTTGAGGCAAGGGGCCAGGGAACAGGAGGGCATGAAGAGCCTGGAGAGGCCCCTCTGCTGGGGGAAGAGGTGGAAGAAGCCCCTGGAGGACTTCCAGGAGCCCGGGGCCAGGGAGAGCTGACAAATCAAGGCCAGAGGTTTTATCAAGGGAAAGGCCCTCCAATGTAGCTGGGAGCTGGTGCTGCTGATTGAGAGGGAGTTCTAAGTTCAATTGACTGAGATGGCCCAGGCCGGATAACGGTAGCATGGCAGCCTGTTGTTGACCCAGCAGCAAAGAGGCCATTAGTAAAGCTTGAAGTCCTGGTTTTTCTGCTAGCCCCAGATCATTCTCCTGTCCTGGGCTATGTGCGGGGACCGTAGGGGTCGGCAGTGGATTCATCAGGCCCAGGAGGTTTAGAGGCAGCTCTCCTTGGGGTCCCATTAAAAAGGGTAACAATGGAAACAAAGGGTTGTGGTGTATATGGTTATTCGATTGTTGTTTGTGTTGTTGCTGTTGTTGTTCTTGGCTCTGTTGGAGCGCTTCTTCATGTTCGATCAGTAGTTGTTGTTGCTGATCTGACAGATGTTGTGGAGGCTGCGGGGCAGTGGCACCCGGTAGCTGTGCATGCTGCAGCCAAAGCCCTCCAAGGGGAAAAGAGGCCAGGATCGTAGGGTCCAGGAGTGAGGGAAGTCCCCCTGTTGTGGAAAGCAGCTGGAGAAGCTGTTCTTGGTTCATGAAAGGGAAAGCCTCAGCTAGGGGTAAGGGAGTTGAGCCATTTTCTCCAAGATTAGATGGGGTGTTTGGGCTAGACTGTCCCCCAGAAGGAGACAGGTTTTGGGGGCTGGTTGCAGGACTTTTGACTCCTGGGGCTTTTTTCCCAACGGAGACCTGATGATGTTGTGTTCCTGAACAAAGACATTAAATCAACAAATAACTTATTCTGGTCACTCAATTTATAGAAAAACATCCAGCTCTGTAAAAACAAATAAAAAATAAGTACAGGTATGTGTTAGTGAAATAAAATATTTTGTTTTATTCTTCTGACCACACCTCTCCTATATTCCAAAAACAATATATCGTCATTTAGAGCATTTATTTGCAGGAAACGCAGATTAAGGATCGGTGACGATCTGGGGTTGCTTCAGCAAGGCTGGAATCAGGCAGATTTGTTTGTGAAAGACACATGAATCAAGCCAAGTACAAGGTTGTCCTGCTCTGACAATGTTCCCAAACTCTGAGGATTGTTTTTTTTTCCAGCAGGACAATGCTCCAGCCACACAGCCAAGCCAATCAAGGTGTGGATGGAGCACCACCAGATCAAGACCCTGTCATGGCCAGCCCAATTCTCCAGACCCATTGAAAACCTCCGGAACGTGATCAATACGAAGATGGATGGTCACAAGCCATCAAAAATAGCAGAACTGCTAGAATTCTTGCGCCAGGACCCAACAGCAATGTGAAAGACTGGTGAAGAGCATTCCAGGATGCATGAAAGCTGCGATTGAAAATCAGGGTCATTACACTAAAAATGTATTTCTGTATAGACATTAGCCAAATATATTTAGGTATTCTGTTGTTAAAAAAATAAAATTACTTGTTTTCTTTGCATTATTCGAGGTCAGAAAAATAATGATTTATTTTCCACTAGTTTCAGTATTTTTTTTTTTGCATTTCTGCAAATAAATGCTCTAAATGACAATATTGTTATTTAGAATTTGGGAGAAATGTTGTCAGAAATGTATAGAACAAAACTTAAATGTAATTATACTCAAATATACCTACAAATGTATATTTGTAAATACAGATATACAAACACATGTTAAAATTTTTTTAAAACTTGGCCATGCCATCCTTACCTGTAGTTTTTTGACCAAGGGTCGTTGTGGCAGTTGTGGAGTCTGTACTCCCTTCGCCTTGAGGCAAAGTAGAAGTGGCTGTCAGTAGAGCTAGGACATGGTTACTGAGATCCAGTGGTTTGGGTGAAGTTGATGATGCAATTGGGGTTACTGGAGAGCCACCGCTCTGGGTGTGACCTTGGTCTACTGTTGAAATGATACAACGGTCCAATTCTGTGGTAGTAGTGACCTCGGGTGACACTAGTCTCAGGGGTAACTGGGAAACAGAGTCCATGTCAGGAACATGATTCAAACGAGGAGGAGAAAATGAGGAGCCCCGAGACATGCTACTATGAAGGTGAGCTGGGTGAGGGTTGGAAAGTGGTGAAGCAGGAGAAAGCCCCTGTACAGGACTTTCAGCGCCGCCTAACAAAGAAGGTGACTGCCTACATCTAGACTGAGAAGGGGAGAGAGGATGAGCTGTAGAGGCTAGTGTATTGTTAGTGTTAGAGGGAAGGGGGGACTGCGTCTGCAAAGGTCTGGTGTTGAAATGAGGTTGAGGAGAGCAGGAGGACTGCCTTGGGCTATTTCTGTTACTGCCTCCCCCACCCACTACTGCAAAGCTGGGGCCAGATCCATGCTGGGCAGAGACTGAAGCCTGGGCGTTCTGGACACTGAGCAGGTGTAACAGCGCAGAAAGGGGCTGGGTGGGGGGATCCAGGTTTAGAGGAAACCCGGCCACAGCCAGGGCTGTAGTGAAGTCCAGGGCCTCAGTCTGCTTCTGGTGCCCGGTCTGGTGGCTGGCAAGTCTGGTCTGGGCCTGCAGGAGGTGATGGTGGTTCCCCAACACAGTATTGGGGATATGATCGCTCTGTGCTGCTGAGGTAGAGTACGACGAGGTGGAGGAAAGGTTGATAACGGAGGAGTCTCCTAGTGTTTTTCTGGGGCCGTTGGGCAGATGGGCATCTTTCAGCATGCTGAGAACCGTAGGAGAACGCCGTTGCCTCTTCCTGTGCGAGGCATTGCGCTCCATCACAGGAGGGAGGAAGGGAGTTGAGGAGGAAGCCATAGACTGAGCAAGCGGGTGGGATGGAGGGAAGAGGAAAGTGGACGTCGCTGCAAGAGGAGGATGAGGCCTGCTAGTAGGGATTGGGGTAGAGGGGTGGCTGTAGTGTAAAGTGCTGTTTGTTACCTTTGACGACTGCTGCTGTTGAATCTCTTTCGAGAGCTCCAGGGGAGAGGTCATGTTTAGAGTGAGGCAGCCAGAGTTAAGGCTGGAGTTCTGAGTCATCTGAGCCACCTGGGCCTTGGCTGCTGCGGAGAGGAGGCTACTGGCAGGGAAGGAGACAGGGTGCAGCTGCCTAGCCTGGTGACCGTGGGAGTGGTTCGAGAAGGGTCCTACACCAGCACTGCTTGGTCCAAACCCTGCAGGCCCACTGGAAACCGGATCAAGTGCTTTTAATGAGGGCTTACCATCTCTTTCAAGAGCTACAGAGAGCTGGTTGTGAGGATTGCTTTGGTTGGTCAGTAGGGAGGAGGAGGAGGAGGAGGAGGGGGGCAGGAGGTGCTGGTGGTTGTTAGTGCTAGCGTTGCCTGAGCTCTTGAACTGTTCCAAGATTTCCTCCAGCTTGTACTTAGGGCAGTTAAGGGGAGAGTTGGGGGAGCCCGCCGGGTTAGGAGACTGAGGGGACGACGAGGATTTCCTCCTTCGGGGGTAACCGCAACCACCACCGCCACCAATTACCATCCCTCCTCCACCAGCCCCCCCACTTCCCACTCCATGCTCAGAGAGCAAGGAAGAGGCAGAGGGGTGTCGAGAGCGCTGGAGTGGCGATGGGCAGTTGATACTGTTAACAGAGGGAGAGGGAGAGCAGGAAGGGGAAAAAGATGGGGAAAGCGGGGAACTGACAATGACACCGTGAGGATGATGGCTGGCATGTGCTCCTTTTCTTCCTCCTCCGGTAAGAACCACGGGTGAAGATGGAGATAGAGGTCTGAGGCGAGGTGAGCCAGGGATTTCTGGAGTTTGGGGTGTCACTCTCTGGCCTTGGCTTAGATTATGTGGTACAGGGGTACGTGGCGAGCGCTGGGAAGCATTGTAGCTAGAGAATGGGGAGGTGGTGCTGCCAGAAGTGGTGGCAGACAGAGGGAGTGGAGGGTTTTGCAGTCTTCTTAGAGCCTCTAGAGAGTTATTGGAGTTAGTGCTAGAGTGGGTGAAAGGAGAAAAACCATTGTACGGGTAGATGAGCTGAGGGGAGCATTTGGGGCTGCCACTAGAGGCAGGGTTGAGGTTGTGGTTGGGTCTGACAGAGACCAGTTGATGTTTAGGTTGGTAAGTGCCACGGTAGTCTTCGCCTTGCTCCACTTGTATCCTCTTAGGACCTCTGTTCTCCATGACAACGCTGCTGACCTCTAAAGACATACATCAAAGACACACACACACACACACACACACACACACACACACACACACACACACACACACACACACACACACACACAC
>JAVQIZ010138534.1:0-11044 GCA_036023535.2 Galaxias brevipinnis | reverse complement strand
ATTATGAGAATTAGTTTTTTTTTATTATAACGTTGTTGGCCCAGTTGCGGTGGGAACGTGCTTGTTTTTCGGATTAAAATGAGATATAACACTTTTTTTGTACTGCATTCATCTCAATGACGAACTCTTATTTTGAAGGCAGAACTGCGATTTTGGGCGCCGTGTTTGATTACGTCACACCACTAATGTGACTAATGTCGCTGATTTCACGCTACTGATTGCGTTACATTTACAAAAGAAGAAAAATATTGTGATTTTTACCTCTGCATTTGTACGTAGACTGCTTAACGATAATCTACAAACACATCACCTAATTAACAGACTAACACTGTTCTTCAACACCCTAATTCAAGTCTAATACACGTAGGGCTGGGGCCTATGTAAACACGGTTAGGTCTTCATAGAGAGCAAGGTTTTATAACATATGTTACGTGTCAGTCAAGATAGCACGTGGAAGTAAAAAAACAAAAACAAACTGTTGGCTATATGCAATGGGCTCACATACAATTGATGTAATTTTATTTTGTGTCAAGTTGTCCTGTCGTCAACAATGGAAACGTAGAAGTAAGGTATGCTACACGTTCCGTGTATTTTGCATTAAAAGTAGACTACGTCTGAATATTTAGAACCTTACCATTTTTATTTCGAATTTAGTAAGTTAGGCAGTGTTACAGTTTCTCCATTTCCTATCAACTGGTGGTATTTCGCGTGAGTGTGCACTGTTCATTCGTTTCACCGATGTTGGTTGGTCAAGGACACGCCCTCCTTTTTGGCAGGGGCGGGCAAACCACCTTCACCATTGCTGTCCATTAGATATTGCGTACAGTAAAGTGTAAAATTAAATAAATTGCAATTGTCACCTATTGCAAGTACATTTTAAACATATTCAAGTAATAAGGGCCTACTTAAAGGCAGTAAATACAAAAAAATTACCACACGAATCTACATGCATACATCTACCTACCGGAGGTGATGAAATAATAATATTTCTGTTTCTCAGGACAGAGAAATGGTACATCATCTTTTCCTGAATGGTGTGATCATTGCTGCACTGTTTCTACAATGTTTTGAAGGTAGCTTTTGGTCGTCATCAATAAAGGAAATAGATGCTTACATATAATAAATAAACTTAATATTTAAAAATGAATGTAGATTTTCAATGGTTTGATGTGATTTCTCAGGTCTGATGATTGGTTCACCTCAGCCAATAGTAGCGTTTGCTGGCAAAGACATCATTCTACCATGCCACCTGGAAACCCCAGCTGATGTTAGCGGCCAGGGAGTGGAATGGTCTAGACCCGGCCCAACACAAAGATTTGTGCATGTTCACCGTGAACGTGCAGAATATTTAGATGATAAAGACAAATCCTACCATTGCAGGACAGAGCTGTTTGTAAATGAGCTGAAGAATGGCAACATCTCTTTGAAACTCCTCAGAGCAAAATTCTCTGATGAAGGGGAATACAAATGCTCTATTCCCTCATTAAAAAATGAATCTGTCATTCAGCTCCTTGTGGGTAAGTCAGATAATTCTGTGTCTGCTGATCTGTTGTTTTACTTTACACTGATTTAGCGTTTTGTTTTGTCTCAACCCCTGATTTCTATTGTGATTTCTATGGTTACATCAAAATCCATATTTCTACTTGCGAGAACCTTGTGGTAGTTGCTGGAATAGTCTCATAACAATATTTCAAACACGCTGTGTTTTTTGTAGGTGTAGCATCTAAGCCATTTACTTCCATTGTTGGACCCAAAGATGGTGGAGTGGTTTTGCAGTGTGAGTCTGGAGGCTGGTACCCAGAGCCTGAGGTGGAGTGGCTGGACAGTGAGGGAAACGTCCTCTCTCCTGGACACACAGAGACAGTCAAAGACCCTGACGGCATCTACACTGTCAGACGCCAGGTGACTGTATATCAGACTGCCACCAACAGGTTCACCTGTAGAGTTCAACAGCAGCACATCTCCCAAATCAGGGAGACAGAGATCCATGTAGCAGGTGGGCAGGGTCTGATTTTAATAATAAATAATAATATCCAGTGTTTCCACTATGTACATTCCGCCGCTGCAGAATTATTGCTGCCATAGCTTCAGAATCTTATTAAATGTCATTAAGTCGCAATTACAGGACTCTGCGGAGTCCGCCCTACTAAACTCAAATGAACGGCCAAGGTTGTCGCAAACTCATGACAATCAAACAAACCGCAGAGTACAGCATTTGCTCCTCGGGCAGAGCGAGCCTGCCTACGATTAGACTACATTACCAGACAACAAGAAAAACTTAGATTTAACTAGCTAACGTTAAGTTAGATGGGCCTAGATTTTACTCTTTAAATAAATATTCACACTTTATTCTGTATTAATGTTCATGGCCAACTGGTTATTATTTATAATCGGGAAATAATGTTCCAGTCAACGTTAACGTTACGTTAGCGAACTCAAGTCAGTAAACCACAATAGGCGGCTGGTAACGTTACTGTGGCTGCCCGATCTGTTACAGGGGCCGATGTGTTACAGGGTCCGTTGACCTATGATTTACTTCCGGCACAAATATACGTCATCGTGACCTAGGACTCCTGGCCATTCCACGTTCCAAACTGAACCAGAGTATGGAAGCCCATAAGGGACTTTATTCAAATTATAATTATGTGATGCATCGTCAGATGCAACACATATTGTTACCTGAAAGTCATATTATTAAGGGTCATAGCCCGAAGGGCGAAGACCCTTATAGTTATTGTATTGGTTTATTCTTCCCTATTATGAAGGGTCATAGCCCGAAGGGCGAAGACCCTTATTGTTATTGGACCGGTTTATTCTTCCCTATTATTATTAATGTTTTCCTCCGTTGGTGCAAATTCCCGTGAGATGGTATATGCTACAAACTTGAAACTTTGCACACGGGTCAGTACCGGTAACCGCTACTCCCAAAGCAAAGATGACCCAAAGTGGCCTGATGGTGGCGCTATAACAAATGACACAAAATTTCACCTTTTGAAAGGCCATATCTCATACACCATATGACACAGAGTCACCAAATTTGGGTCATAGGTCCATCTCCACATGGGGAACAAAAAAGCCTCGGACCCATAAAGTCCGTCAGGATAGATTTTCCGCCATTTTAAATTTTGTGAAAAATACCTAAATGAATAGAACTTTTGATCTGTTATGTAACATCAATGGACCATGATATTCAAATAATGTATAAACCAGACCTACCGGCCAAAGCACATGACCGCTATAAGCCAATGAAATTCGAAGGGGGAGTGGCTAATTACATACATGTTTATAACTCCGTGACACTGTCGAATCCTCATGAAACTTGATACACTGCCTCTAGAGGCATCATTGATCATGCATGCGAAGCCATTTGCACATTTGCCTTTAGGGGGTGCTGTAAATACCACATATTTATATCTCTTGATGTGAATGACCAAATTGCATGAAATTTTACACAGAGTCTAAGTCAACTATTAAAAGAAGATTGTGATTGGACCAATGGTTGGCCTTGTGGGCGTGGCTTATCTAATAAATGGTAATAACATTGTCAAACTAAGTCTGATTCTCATGAAACTTAATACAATGCCTCTAGAGGCTGCATTGATCATATATGCAAAGCTTGTTTCACATCTGCCTTTAGGGGGCGCTATAAATGCTAAATATATAACTTTCTTGGTGTAAAAATGCC
This sequence comes from Galaxias brevipinnis, assembly GCA_036023535.2. NCBI lineage: Eukaryota > Metazoa > Chordata > Actinopteri > Galaxiiformes > Galaxiidae > Galaxias > Galaxias brevipinnis. The sequence continues at coordinate 7,359 of JAVQIZ010138534.1, read as the reverse complement.
AAAATAGTCAGCAATTTGCATTGTGTGCCTCTTTTGCTGGCTCTGAAATACGTTAAGCTGATTTTTTTATTTTCCAAATCTAACATTTGTTAAACATGCAACAAAAACCTTTACTTTACTTGTACGCCTTGCCATACGGCTAGGACCCGTGAAATGCTGCTTGCAGCTTTCATTATTATTATTATTAATTATTATTATTATTATTATTATTATTATTATTATTATTAAATCTAGAAAATGCATTTCCAAATGCAAATGTGATCCGTCACAGTGACTGGAGCGCGCAGAACATGCCCCCGCAGCACAAGTGGACTGTGCTACAGACTGACAGGGGTTTTTGAAACGCGTCTTGGGCGAGCGGCTCACCTACCCAGTTGTAAACATTTAATGAGTTATTGTAAAGGTAAAAAAGTTAATTAATTCTCCATCTGAGAATTTGACAAGGGCGTCTGTTCATGTTCAATACTGGGGATAAACTCTAAAGCATTATTCTGGTATGCAAACTCCCTGGGATACTCCCCCGGAATATATATTGTTTAAATATCAGCTTTGAAATGTGGATTTACAGTACATTTTAGCATGAGGATATAGGGAAATTAATTAAAGAACTTCTGTCAGGTAATTTAAATTCAGCTACTTTAGTTTTCAGTGAGCTTGGCATTTGCCTCCTTCAAGTAAAAATAATAATAATTTGTATTTGTAAAGTGCATTTCATACAAGCTCAATACGCTTTGCATGACAGAGTGAGAGGACAAAACAAAAATATGTTTCAAAGTATGGCTGGGCTATATGGCCTAAAAAATAAATCAAGATTTTGTCCATTTCGCGTGTTTATTCTCTATACAAACATGGAAATACCAAGCCATGTATTTAAATGACTATTTTCTTTATTTTATAAATGAAAAAAAAAAAAAATTTGATTGTGCGTTATTAACTTGTCTATGTGTGCACCGAAACTGACACTCCTGCTAAGCAATCAATCATGGGTTTCTAATCAAAATGCTAGCATTGCAGCTAAATGGAAAATTACCCCAAAATCTTTCAAATAAAATGGATTCTGGAGTGGAATCTGGATGAGACATGCAAATAAGGTAAAATCAAAAAAATTATTGTGAACTATTCCTTTAACTACGCATGTATTTGTTATGCAACGCTCCCCGCTTATTCACTGGCGCAGCAACAGCTGTATAACGCCTAATACATAATACAAGTACCTACTAATTTTGACTTTGACAATTTTATTACTTTATATGATGCGTCATGAATCAATGAGACCAGCATTGCACGCTAGACCCAATTTAGTTGTACTTTGGAGAAGGCATGCACATTGGTTGGGTGTTTGATAGCATGAGGCACTAAAAGCCCAGCAACACACAGATCCAAAAAACTTATTATTTAATAATGCATGCAGCAGATGCGTATTCTTTTTATTAAAGCAATGAGTTCCTTCGGCGGTCATAGATTTGTTTTATAAATTCAATGTCGCTATGTCAATTGTGTGTCATTTAAATCGCGATTGTCTCGATTTAGACTTTTTACACATCGTGCTAACTCATAATTTGACTTAATCGATTAAATCGTAAAATCGCCCAACCTTATTTCAAAGTAGTGAAAAAAACAAACAAACAATGAAATAGCCTTACAATACATTTGCAAAACGATAACGCAGGTTAAAACCTTTGGCCAAGCTCTCACCTTTTTACCCTGTTTGAATTAATGAATGTCTCGTTGTAGTCCTATTAAGAACTCTGGCTGCAGCATTCTGAACCATTTGCAGGTTTAGAAATGGCTTGCTTGGAGAACAAAACTTTGCAGTAGTCTAGTCTATGCCAGTGATTCTCAATCTTTTTGAGTCGCGACCCCCCAGAACAATGTTCACGACACCCAACCCCCCCCCCCAGCAAATGTGTGAATGCGTGAGACATATGTGCTGTGGAGTGAGAGCGTGAAAAGGGTCATTTGCGTGACTCTCAATGCGTGAGAGTTGGAGGTTCTGCTAACCCTTACAAGCCATCTCTCCATAGTCGTTCCATGTGATAGCTAGTAGATATAACTATACAAACTAATCGGCCACAAGCACTTGTGGCGCCAATATTATTTTGTTTGTGTGTGTGTGTCCAATCTAAACTGAAGTGGAGGCGCACTTTGACTTTCCGTTAGGAAAATTTTCCGTCAGACACCGGGACCGGCTACTTTCAAATTTATTAATACATTTTTTGAGATTTATATATAAATGACATAGTCAACACAAATATGTTTAGGATTAAAGCTGTTACATTTATTTGAAACATGCCAAATCTGCCTTTGTGAAGTGCCTAACATTTGTCGATCACGTTGCATTCGTGTGCGGATTTATGAGAGCTTCTTGCCACATCTCGACTCACCAATGCATTTTTTTCCATATGGAGAAGCTCTGTAGGCAATCAAATATGACTGTCCCTTTCAGCCAATCACATACGTTTCTCCATACTTCATGTTTCAACCAGGGAGGTTTCTGTGGAGGAAAATGTCTATATTTGATTTACGACTGCGACCTTCAGTATGAATTTTTCAAGGTAAGAGATTTTTCAAGGTAAGAAGTAATATTTGTGACAATTTTGTCACAAAGTCTTTATTTGTAGTGGTAGATATTTCTGAAAAGCTTCGCTTGCCAAGCAGCTATCATTAATGGAGATCAGCTGCTCTCTAGCTAAAGAAAGAGCTGAGCTCTTTTGACAGAATTTTATGGTTTCTGTAAAACAAGACCAAAATGGGTTAGCTACAATTTTTATTTTATCTGCATAAATATTTTGCTGCATTTCGTCAGATATCACATCTAATGTTAGAACCTAACCTATTATAAAAAGTGTACAAAATGTTACAATATATTTGGCTTGCTGCTTCTCTTTATAATGAGGTGAAAGGATTGCCTGCATTAGGCCATTCTAGTTGGTCTACAGGCTTTAGGTTAACTGTAAAGATGTGACATAGCACACTGCTGTCGACAAATTGTGGCATATTTCTCTGTTGTAGAGATTCATGGATTCATCAGACCAAAGTCTCCTCTCCCGGCTAAGGAGGAAAAGGCTCTGGACAACTGACACACTTGGGCTCATAGCAGAGAATGACATAGACTATAAGGGCATTACTTCTCAGGAAGATAGGATATCCTGGTCATGAAAGTTCTGCAGAAGATGAGGACAGGGACTCTGATAGCCTGCTATGAACATCAGCAACGTAATATATGGTGGTCCAGTGTTAATTATTTATTAACAGTACCGCAATTCTACCTTTAAACAAATATAACAAGTTTATAATATTTTATATAATGCATATACACTTGTTCAATATTTTATCATGCAATTCTGATGTTTCACGATATCTGGTATTGTCCATATTTTTATAAAGTATTATTATTGAACACACACTGTAAATTTTAGTGTCTTTTTTAAGTAGATTCAGTTTCATTTTGTTAACACAACTGATCATAAGGATTGTGGAGAAGAGGTAAAAAAACATGAAATGAAATCATTTAGCTAGCATTCCAAGTCTTCTTTGTTTTCCCCACTTCCCCACTCATACCCTTTAAACATAATATTTCTAATATGTTTGCAATTCTACATTGTTGATATAATTGTGAAAATGTCAAATTTTCCTCCGTCTATACTAAAGTGGTTAAAAATTCAGGTGTGAGGGAAAAATATGGTGACCAAAGACATTTGTTAGTATTAGTGTGTGAAAGCTTCTTGATAAAGGCTGATTCAAATCACATAATCATAGATATTCATGTAATTTGAGAGAACTACTTATTTTCTTTTAATTGGTATGTAATTGCATATTAGTGGGAATACTTCATTCCACACAAGTTTAACCATTCTTATCAATTCCATTTTCTTATTTTATTTCCTGTTAGTTTTAGTGGTCTTTTGTTCTCTAACTTGTATGTTTTTTTCTACATTCCTTGTGTGAAGCACATTAAATTGCCTCTGTATGAAATGTGCTATACAAGTAAAATTGATTTGATACTATTTAGATGTGTGATAAACCTACCAAAAACATTTTAGCATGTTGACTTCATATTTTGGTACAGAACAGATTATTTACTTTTTGGTTGAGGCTGGGAAGGTATAAAAAAGGGACTGAAGATGCTAGAATGTAAACGTATGTGATTGGCTGAAAGGGAAAGTCACATCTGATTGGCTACAGAGCTTTCCCATTTGAAAAAAAATTATTTGTGAGTCGGGCTGTGGCAAGAAACTCTCATAAATCCACACATGAATGCGATGCAATCTATAAGAGTTAGGCACTTCTCAAATGCAGGTTTGAAATAAATGTAACAGCTTTGGAATTTTTGTGGATTTATTTTACATTTGTTTAAACCTTAACATTTCTGTATGATCTATGTCATTTATATATAAATCTGAAAATACATTTGTGAATCCTTCTGCATTTATTTATTTGTGATTATTGATAGCGATCTAATTCCATAGCCCACTGCCTTTTGAAAATCAAAGCTGTCCAAGTCATTGGAGCTGCTTGCAATGCGCATCAGCCTCGTTACTTTGTCCTCCAGAAGCCGTGAGCTGGCTGCAGTCTTGTTTTACTAAAGCATCTCCTTTCAGCAGGTACACAGGAAACAGGAATAAATAAAGACATCTTTGCTATTTTAAAATGTATGATTATGCAACCCTGTGATAGACTGGCGACCTGTCCAGGGTGTACCCCACCTCTCGCCCTGTGTAGGCTGGGATAGGCTAGAGCCCCCCCCCCGCGACCCTGCAAAGGATAAGCGGTATAGCTAATGGATGGATGGATGATTTTACAACGTTTTTTTCTCTCTGACATATTGTCCGGTGACAAGTTTATTTATTGGCTTTTGAAAAGCTGGCTTTTGCCGGCTAACAAAACCTCTGTCACACACTCAATAAAATCGAGTAGAATGTAAAAATATATTTATTTTTTGTTTTTTTTCACACAACTATCTGGTGACCCCCAGAAATTATCTTGCAACCCCCACGGGGGTCACGACCCCCAGGTTGAGAACCACTGGTCTATGCGACAATTGATAAAAGAATACGTCAACTTCTCTGCATTTTTTCTGACGGAAACGGCCGAATTCTAGATATGTCTTTGTTAAATTTTGTTTTTCTGATAAGATTCATATGACATTCAAAACCAAGCTCTGAGTCAAGAATTACTCATAGGTTGCGTGCCTCGCAGGTGCACTGCAACTTTAAGAAGCTCAACCTTTCGACAATGAATCCCTCTGCACTTTGGTAAAAACACAAGTAGCTCAGTTTTATCATCCTTCACTCAGACATTTAATTCACATTAGCCCCTTAGCCCTGTTACACAATGAAAACATTTGATTTGAGAGTAGTACAGCGTAGTAAATCCAGACCCGTTGAGAGTAAGTCACTTACAATTCCTGCTGTTATTAATAAGTACAATGTCTGTGTCCATACAGCATGGTAAGTGAAGTCCCGTTGCCAGTAGGTAAATGACTAATGTGCGCAGTGATCAGCAAGTGAATAGTTTTTCCCACCGGGCCGTGATTTTCCCTCCGATGATGCGTTGCGCTCTCTAACCCCCTCTCCTTATTAACTTCAATAAGGGCAAAAACCGATCATTAAAAATATAACACGTGAACTGATCACTTAGCTACATGCACAAGCACTACACGATATTATGCTGGACCTGTCAGCGTTGGAATGGAAATTATAGGGTCAAAACAAAGTTAGGGCGCCATAAGTCTGCCTAATAATAATTATTAAAGCTGCAAGCAGCATTTTACAGGTCCTAGCTGTATGGCACGGCATACAAATGAAATAAAAAAATTTGTTACAAATTTAACACGTTTTAGTATTCCAAATGTCAAATCAGCTTAACGTATTTCCGAGCCAGTACAAGAGGTAGAAAATGCAAATTGCTGACATTTTTACATCAAAAATAGATAAATATATGGCCGTTATAGCACCCTGTCTGTTGGATATGAAAACAGTTTTGCTGTTGTGACCATGAGCCTCAAGAGGCAGTGTATGCATTTTCATAAGGATTAGACTGAGTTGGACTGAGTTATAAGCCTTTATGATAAACCACGCCCACAGGGCCAACAATTGGTTCAATCACAATCTTCTTTTAATTGTTGACTTAGACTCTACCTAGAGCATATAAAGTTTCATGATATTGGCCATTCACATCAAAAGACAATCAATGTGGCATTTATAGCGCCCCCTGAGGGCAGATGGAAAATGGCTTTGCATATATGATAAATGAAGCCTCTAGATGCAGTGTATCAAGTTTCATGAGGATTAGACGGAGTTTGACTGAGTTATAACCCTTTTTGTGGGAAGACACTCCATACTCAAATTTTATTGGATTATAGCAGTCAAGTGCACATACCACGTCACATACCAACTTTGATGCAGATTGGACAGCTCAAAGGTTCTATTCATTTAAGTGTTTTTCTACCCCGACAGACCTTGGGGGTCCAGAGGCTGTTCCTCATGGGCAGGGCTAGGCACCAAATTTGGTGACTCTAGGTCATATGATGTATGAGATATGGCCTTTGTCTCACTAGTTATAGCGCCAATATCAGGCCAATTTGTGTCATCTTTGGTTTGGCAGTAGCAGTGACTGATACTGACCGGCATGCAAAGTTTCCTTCTAGCATATAGCAGCTCACGGGAAATTTAGCTCACGGAGGAAATCAATAACTAGAAAATGCATTTCCTTGAGCAAATGCGAATGTGATGCATCCAGTGATTGGGCTGACTGCCTTACCGCAGCACAAGTGGACTGTGCTACAGACCCCGTTTGTTGACAAACGTTGCTTGTTGTTAAAACGTGTCTTAGGCAAGAGGTTCACCTACCCAGTTGTAAACATTTAGTGAGTTATTGGAGACTTAGGCGTCTTGTGCATTTTTTCTGTAAAGAACTATTAGTAGCCTATAAGTATTCAAAAACACACTAATTCCTGACTGATCAATAGTTTTGTGATTATAAATAAGGTCTAATGATTCTTCATTTTTTGCTTACTTATTGACACCGTCACTTTATAAACATTTATCAAGCCCTTAAATTAATAAAACAAACCTATTGAACCCATTCCTCTTTCACTGCATGACAACAGCCAACTGTCAGTAGAGAATGTTACCGCAGATAGTGTTCAGCTTCGCGAGTTTCATACGTAGAACGTTGTATGATGGTGAATTTCATCACTGTCTAGTTATATTTTTTAATTGGGTTGAGTCTTTATTGAGAAGCGGAACCAAAGAGACTGTGGCACCTCGCCCGGAAGAGGGAAACCGGGGCTACCCCCTGGAGCCAGACCCGGGGGGGATGCTCGTCGGCGAGCGTCTGGTGGCCGGGCCTTGACCC
>JAVQIZ010138496.1:0-30798 GCA_036023535.2 Galaxias brevipinnis | reverse complement strand
ATGGAAAGCTGGAATTATCAGTGATTTATGAATATATTCTTAAACCAGTCAATCAATCGTTTGATATTAAATAAACATATTTTTTTATTTAACTGCTCAAAGTTGAGGATTTTTTCGTGCAACAACAAAATATATGCTCTTTGGAAGCTAACTGCGAATTGGCAAGAGATCAATAGATATAAACACTTCAATTTTGTGAAGCTAAGTATTACTCTGGAATGACTTAAATGGCTCAGATCAACAAAACGTTATATTTGTGTTGATTTAAACAGTTTCAAAACGGTACACAGCGTGGTTTTCTTCACCGCTGCGTGAATACAGCTGCCGTCGATTACACTGCAGCTGTTGGGTTTGACCTGTCTAATATAGGCTACATTAGGGCTGGGCGATTAATCCAATTTCAATTTCAATTACGATTTTGACTTTCAAAGATTATGAAAACAAGATAATAGAAAATATGATTTTTGTGCTGTTTTGTTTCGCGACAATGCTTTAGTTTTGTTTTGGTTAATAATCCATTGCACCCATTACATTTGCGGTGGCACGTGTTCGCCCTTAAACGCCAGACTCACTCAACCAAGTAATGGCACGCTAAATTCATGCCGAAGAACTATGACAGAGCCTTTGATCAACAAGACAGGTAAAGGTAAAACTAATTCTGCGGTATTGAAACAATGGTTTCAATGAGCCCGACGAGGAACAACAGCACATTATGTGCAAGATTTGCACATGGTGGTGTCTGCACCTCAAAGTAATACTACCAATGTAAAAAAAAAAAATTCAACAGTAAGAATTGTATAGCCCTATTCCAACGGGATTTGTTTCTCTAGGGAGGTAGGGTAATTTGGTAGGCTAATTACTTTCGCAGTCTTAAATCCCGTCCGAGCGGGACGGAGAGAAATCTAGATTAATCTGATTGGCCGACTGTCGGCACCAATGGCAGGCCTATTCCAAAATCTTGCAACCGTCCACTACCCTCTAACTATGAGCAGGTTAGCTGAAGTCCGTTTTTATTGAATGATGTTTTTAAATAGTTGCTGAATGGATTCATTCTGGAGACTGACGAACTTCGAAATTGGCAGGGATGGGCAGGCAACGCAAAATATAATTAGAGATGAGAAAAAGTGTGGGGTGGGGTGGCAAAACCATGGCTCATGCTGCATTTCAAGTTCGAAAGCCTGTTCTTTCGCAATTTTTCTTTTACAGGTTCTCAGATATTAACAGGCTGCAAATTGGGCCTACTGCAATATCCCGGTCAAATTAGCTGTTATAATTGACCTTTCGCACTGCAGGCAGCTATCGGGTAATGGCCCAAGGGGCACTAAAAGCACTCAGTGCAGAGCAGAATAGTTAAAGCAGGCATAAATAGAGTGCTCAGAATTACACTTTGAAGTTACGATCCTAATACATATTTTCATTTCACTAGATCTGGCACTAAAAACACCGACCAAGCAGCGACCTGGCACTGCCCCCCGGCACGCCCGACTAAGGACCTGGCACGCCAGACTCACTATACCTGGCTGCCACGACACCCCAAGCGGGCGGCCACAACCCATCCCTCACCCTACTGTCGGCATGTTGTGCGTTCAGAGATGCTCTTCTGTATACATCGGTTGTATCAAGGTTATTCGAGTTAATTTTGCTTTTCCATCAGCTCAAACCAGCCTAGTCAGTCTCCTCTGACCTCTGCCATCAACAAGTCTTTTTCGCACTCATTTTTAACCATTTTCTGTAAACCCTAGAGCTAGTTGTGCTTGAGACTCAACCATGTCACATTTAAAGTAGATTGAATCACATTCTTGCCAATCCCTATGCTTGGTTTGAACCTCAGCAGATAGTCTTGACCTTGTCTAAAGGCATTGAGTTGCTGCTGCCGATTAGATATGCGTTGACGAGCAGCTTAGCAGGTGTACCTTAAAAGTGGCTGGGGAGTGTACATTCAAAGTCACGCTGAAGTGACAAAACAGTCAAGTGACCAGGCACAACAAAGCGACATTTTTCTAAAGTCTACTTTCACCAGTAGGCTATGTAATGCTAATGGAAAAGTAAGGGCAACTGCAATATAAAGACAATATGCTTAAAAAGTGAAAAATGCGAAAGAATTTTCGATTATTTGCTATTTATAAGCCGAACGTTGTAATTACGGAAAAGAGAGTTTAGATGGTGGTTGTTCAACATTCATGACCAAATAGCATTCAGAGCAGGGCAGTAACACTGCTTTCGATTAGTCTAAAGTTTGTCCAGATTGCGTGCTTAAATAGAATGACGTAGGCTTACCTGAGTCACAAAATATCTTTCTTCATAGCTGCGGTCGTTTCTACAATAGACCTTTAATGCTTGATATAATTTCTTGCTACTGAGTTTTGACGAACTGTAAACAGCACTTCACAGGCCTGCTCATGCCCGTCACAGGGTCCTACCACCAGTCAGGTTAAAGTTAAAATAGTTAACATGACATTGACGTCGTTTCTTTCAATTAATTAAGTTTATTGATTTGCAAGTTACATTTTTAATCTGCAAGCCCATAGTATTCCGGGATTTGTGAGTTTGACGCATGTGAAAATATGCAAAATTTGAGTTCTTTATTAGCACGTTTATTGTGTTAAATCATTAAAGTCAGCATTAAAGAAGTGTTATGCGGGCAATATTCCAATGAAAAGTCAAACTGTAAAATGATACGGGATTGCAATTTCGATATTGAAATTATGTGCTCATAATCTGGGTCATAATTAAAATGCAAATGCAAAAAACGTGTTTGTATTTTAATTGTCATAGTGCTATAGAAAGGAAAGGCATTTTAATCATCCAATAATGACCAAAATAATAATAAATTAATCAGCATCATAGCTACATTATTACATTACATTACATTATATCTACCAAAATTACCTAGCAAAGCATAACATAATGACAGACCTGGCCCTCAGTCTCAGAAACAGCCACAGACAGTGGAGCAGCGGCAGGTCCATCATCATCACCTGATGATTTTACTGAAGACGAACATCATTTAACCATAGTACAGTATTGTAGGCTACAGTATGTTGAAAAAGGAGGCTTGAAATGTGAGATTCCAAATTGGGCACACTTAAGGATATATCACAGATTATTACTTGTTTAAACCCTGATAACCACTACAGATTCATGTGCACAGTATAGGTTCAATTATTTGAAGAAAAAAAAAAAAAGGGGGCGCGGAAGGGGACCTAATACGACTTGTGTATATAATTTTGTGCTACACCCGATTCCTGCAGCTCTGCATTTGCTGTGGAATTTCTCGCCCTGCTTGATTGTCTTAATATCACTCAGCATGTTCACAATAAAGGCCATTTTCTAGACCTGGTATGCTCCACTGGCCCCGCCCCCTCAAACATCAGTGGCTTCAACCTCACCATCTCTGACCATCAAGCTATACTCTGATGTTGAAATACCTGCCCCAAGGAGATGAGAGCAGCCCACCATCACCCTAGAAACATAAAAAATATCAACACTGCTGCCCTTGTTAGCGCGAAACGTATCACCTCTCCCTGCCTCTGTTGATGACCATGTACTAAACTATAAAACACTGCTCTCTTCCACCCTGGACTCACTTTCCCCTCTAAAGTCAAGAAACATAGCATTCTCCCATCCCGCTCCCGGGTACATCTCTGAGCTTCGTCATGTGAAGGCTAAAGGGCGTCAGCTTGGAAGTCTTTCAAGAAAAATGAGTGTTTGAGTTCCGTTTCCGGTTTCGAATGGAGTAGACGGACTTCCGTGAGCTCCTGAAACGTTTGAATGTTTTGAAGACAGTTATACTCTTAGCCGACCCAGTACACTTCTTCTACTTAACCAAAAAAAACAACTATGTTGAAACAGAAAGTGAATCCTCTCTTTGTGTTTCACAAAATGGCGAGCAACAGTTCAGGTGATACGCCAACTATTAAGGATATAATGGAAGCGATTACCAGTTTAAGAGCTACATTCAGCAGGCACTTTGATTCTATTACAACAAATCTCTCCAAATTGCAAACTTCAATGGTAGACATCAACGCCCGTGTGGTCGCAGCCGAAGGGGCCATGACAGATCATGAAACTCGTATTTTAGCTCTTGAACGCCACTCTTCTGACTTAACCACAGAATGTGTGCAACTCACTCAGGGACAAGGCTTCTGATTTGGAATTGCAATCTAGACTCCAGAATATTCGTATAATTGGAATCCCAGAGAAGGGCAGGCCAACAATTTTTGTGGCTGAGTTGTTGCCAAAGTTATTAGGTGGAGAGCACTTTTCTAAACCCATCAAAGTTGACCAGACCCACAGAACCTTACAGCCACAGAGAGAGGGTTGTTCACGGGCTATCATCGCACGCCTTCATAATTTCCAGGAAAAATAACTCATACAGCACTTGGCAAAGCAGAAGTCCCTAACATATAACAGAAAGTGAGTGTACATCTACCCAAATCTTGTTGCTGAAGTTCTCAAACAACAGAGACATTTTGACCCTACCCGTTATTCAAATTGGGGCAGCATGGTGGCTCAGTGGTTAGCACTGCTGCCTCACAGCAAGAAGGTCCTGGGTTCTGACCCTACCTGACCCAAGGGCCTTTTTGTTTGGAGTTTGCATGTTCTCCCCGTGTTTGTGTGGGTTTCCTCCGGGTACTCCGGTTTCCTCTCACCATCAAAAAACATGCTGCAACCAGTGCCCCGACCAGTTTCACTGCCAAATCATCCGGAGTTGGTCTGTGTGTGAGCAAGTCGGTCGCAACACGCTGGGTGAGCCAGTCTGGTACAAATTGGCTGCCGGGGTATCACTCAGACTGAGTGTTGTGTTTGATAGCTGTCGGTCATTCATTGTTTGTTCTGTGTAATTAATTGGCAACACATTTTTGTAAAGGGCTTTGAGTCTCAAGAAAAGCGCTAAAAACTAATTATTATTATTATTATTATTATTATTATTATTATTATTAAGAAATGCAGGAAACGCAAATTAAGGTGCAACTTTTGCCATCATGCCAAGTTTTTGGTCTCAGTGGAAGGCAAGGATATAAAGGTATTTGATTCACTGTCAGGAACAGTAGAGGACTGGCTTGTCGGGTAGAACCATAGCTGTATTAGCAGTCTCGAGCTGAAGACTTTCTGCACCAGTCTGCGAGGGTGTACCGCAGGGTTCGGTCTTGGGGCCAATCCTGTTCACCATCTATATGCTCCTCTGGGATAAATAATGACACCCAAGACGGTTCACAATATCTACATAGATAACATGACAAAAATAAACAATTAAACAGAAACGGATAGAATGGACAGAGAGCAACAACAGTTCTAACTGTAAGTATAACAAAAGGATAGCATATCAGTAGAAGTAATAATAATACAGTAAAAACATCATTGTATTTAGTTTTTAGCGCTTTACATATTGGTCACCAATTAAGTACACACCTCAAACAGACACACAGGTATCACTCACAATCAGTCTGGGTGATCCCACGGCAGCCAATGTGAACCAGACTTGCTCACACAACATATTGCAACAGACTTTCTCACACACATACAATTCCAGTTCTATTGGCAGTGCCTTGGTCAGGGCACTGATAGGAGTATTAACTCGGACATGTTATGTTGCCTGCCATTTGGTCCTAGTCGTCACTGTAAAAGAGAATCCGTTCTCAGCTGACTTACCTGAGGCTTGTACCACCAAGCAGGATTTTGGGTTGGCGAGGTCACTTCAGGTTTAAGCCTGGGTTTTCTATAAGACGACGATGGGTCACTTTTTACCGGGATAAATTGCCATGGTAACTTATGCTTCTGCCCTGTTAAACCTGTTAAACTCAATAATGACGACTTCTCTAGTTCATAAACTTTACTGACAACTTGGCATATTCCACGACCATTGCCGTTCAACAACGAAAAGCGTTCACACCCGCATGCACACAGTGAGATAGTTACCGTAATGGCAAGAACAGTGTTAACTTCTACTTTTATTTAAAGAAAAACATATCACCTGAATACATGTTATTTCAAAGATAAACAAAACATTTGTTAACAGACTAGACTTTGTTTCAATAGTCTCTACTCAAGCTTCCACACTCCATCACTCAGTGCCTTAAGGAGCATAAGTGAAGATGCTCCCTTTTTCGTGTGTACAGTCAGCCAGCTGTTCCTTGGTAGCTGACCAAAGAATACGCTCTATTTTGTTATTAAGCATGAGCTCTTTGATGCAGTTTATCTCAAGCCGGAGCTTTTTCTCTGTTACTGATTTTGTAGACTTGATTTTCTCAACGAGGGAGAAATTATCCGTCACACAAACAGGTAAGGTGGTACATCACCTGTGCTAAGCTCTTTGTAAAGAGTTGCCAGAAAAATTGCACTGTCAATTCCATCAGCCAGAGAAAGTGTTTCTCCAGCAAATGTACTCTTTAACAACTCTCCTAATCCTTTTGGACTGCCAGGAAAGCGGTGACAATTTTCTTTCTTCTCCCATAGGCACAATGAAATGTCTTCCATGCGTTCCACCGTCTAGAAGATTGATATCACTTAACACAAGCTTCAAAGAGCCATTGTTTCATAAATGTTGAAACTTTAGTGTCACATGTTTAGATTTAATTTAAGATTATTTTGTTTGTCATGGATTGTTTGTATAGTACCATACCTTATGTTGGATGCAAGGGCACATGTATCAAACAGGACATCAGGTCTAATTTATCAAGCAATCTTTGACCTCAGTTGATCAGTTTCTCTTTCAGAAAGTGGGGCTTCATTTGAACAGCTTTAGTAGGGTCCAAGTAAATCGCCTGGAGATCTTTTATGTAGTGATATTATTGCATCTGAATGGACCCCATTGACAGTGACATTGCAGTATCCATCCAGCCAGCAAAAAACTGCAGGATCTAATTGAGACATCTTACCCCCTGATCTCAACATGTCTTTGACTTTATTATACCAATAGAGTGAAGCATCAGGCAATCCATAAGCAGGTTTCTTCAGTTTCCACACATCTCCTGTAATTTATGTATAATTTATTTAAAGGAGTTGGATAGTGTTTTATTGAGAGAAGAAAAGGATAGAGCTTACGAAGCGTATACACAGAACTTCACCGTATTAATAAACAGTGCAGTGTTTCAATGGTGGACTACATAGTTGACTTTGAACACGTTATACGTAAGTTTAAAATGGCCCTAACTGATGTTGTTTTAGCTTTTAATCTATTGGATCGTGCCGGTCTCGATGTAAAAGACAGCCAGCTTGCTCTTACCGCGTGTTCAAACCTTACATTTGAATCCTTGAAGTCTGCACTAAAACAAATTTTTGGAGACGTCAGCATTTCCTGCGCGACAGGATCTGCGTGTGAGTCAAGAAGCTGCGTACTACACGGAGCAAACAAGAAGAGACCATACAAACAAGTCCCGTCAACAAAGCAATAACGTCAGCACTACTCTATAATGGTGAATATATATATATATAAATTAATTAATTCAAATGAGTTTAAGAGCTCAAAATAACATAATTTGTATAAAAATGCTGTTTTATTTCACTTTGGTGTACAGTCCACATTACAAGAGCAGCACTTATTTTGACAATAAAAATCACCATACGTACAACAATATAAAAAATAACAATACCCATAAAATAACGAAATTGATTCACACTTCAAAACATTTCGTCAATAGTTTCAATTAAAGAGTAAGTAGCTGCTATGATTAAAATCTCATCCAAATTATGAATGGTCATTCTGACAGAATAGCTTTAGGAGGAGGGGGGGATTCATGACAGTAGATTATGAGTGAAACATAAGCTATAGGATACACCTTTTAATATTAACGAGTACATAACAAATGGCTAGCTTCCAAATTAATATTGGCCACCAATACTGGCAAATGAAACGGCACATCTTAAATATCTGTTTTGGTTATGTTTAAGGTGATACGGAATACCAAACATGTACACAGTACCTGAGGGAACTACCTGGTATCAATCAGAATCTACACACAACAAACTTCAAGGTAGACATGGCCTTCTTGTAAAACATTTCACACTCCAAAGAGTAGAATTCTCTATATGGACACATTCATCCCCTAAAATAACCTGGGGGTTATGCTCAGCATGAGCCAGCTAACTTGGGGGATGCATTCAATAATAAAAAAAATTATAATAATAATAAAATAAAATAAATAGGGTTAGGGTTAGAAAAAAATAGGACATGAACCCGTATACACAAAGATTTTAATGTCCACATAAACAGGATGAAGCTACTTGGACTAGAACTATAGACACAAATCCAAAATTGTATCTGCTAGCAGTTAAATCAATGACAAACTGTGTGAAGGCTTACTTCTATTTGAAATGTTAGACATTCCTGAGCCATCTTTTTACAACCTGCAAATAGAACACTCATCCCTAAATTCATATCTTTAAATAATGCACATTGCACCTCTTGATTGGCCCCTATTCAGACAATACAGAACTATACAGAGCTATTTTACGTAGAAATCCTGACATTTTAAATGTGAGCATAGATAATTAACCCAAATGTTACCTTTAATATTGCGTATACTTCAGGATTAATGACTTTTTAAGGGGAGGGAATAGAATAGCTTTTTATTAAAACTTGTAATTTGTTATATTTTGAGACATGCTGTCCTGAAAAGCCTGACTTAGAAAACAGAAAGGCACTAGTTCGTACAATCAATAGGTTTTAGTTTCAGCTGTGGTTCATGGTTGACCCAATTCGTTTAGTTGCGGTTACTTAAATTGACAGTAAATTGAAACCTTCTCTATCGTGAACAAGAGTCAAAGGTTAGAAACGCTAAGTGATGTAAGTTGTACAGCAAGTCAACTGAACGGAATATAAAGTAAGGATTTGCATTGTTGTATTTCAACTTCTAAACATAAATATATCGCCACCTGGATCATGTCTTACAGTTGCCCAAACACAATTGTTGATAGATAGTGTTAGATAGTGTGGGGGCTTTACAAGAAAATAGAATGTATAAGGTTTTCGCTGATATAAAAAAAACTGAGTTTGATCTGTTATGAGGTATTCTGGAATTGGTGAGTTCCACCATATGGCAAACTATTTGGTTACATAAATGGCAGTACTGGATCAACACATTAACCAATACTACTTTAAAGCTGAATGTTTTTTGGCTTTTTTTGTTTTTTTGGTAGGAAAATAAATGAGCTTGAGAACAGTACCTTCTGTTATTAGAGGGCTTACCCCTTAATATTTTAAAACTTTTTAAATTTTTTAAAACAGACTAACTACATGAGTTTAAATCCACCCACTTAGAAGTACGATACAAGCACAGAGATGACATTGTTACATTGGTCTTCCTATTTTGATGCTGCTATTTAGAGGTTGTATTAATCAGTTCAGAGACTTAGAACTACTTAACTATCGGGCTTCAACCATTCATTTTGTTATCAAGGGTCTTTGCTATCGGTATAACTAGAAAGTAATACTCCTAGATTGAAAACCATTACGTTCTTGATTTAAAATAGTTAAACTCTTATGCCATATATGAAGGTCTGATTGGTTAAGGACTGTGTGTCTGTGATTATGTCTGAGCGTGATAAAAAGCAGCGTTTCTTCTGAATTTGTCTGTGTCTGTTAGATGTTTCACCATAGACTTCTTTTAAAGAAAGTTGATGATTTTAAAATGCATTGTCAAGTGTCCTTGGGTTTTAGAAAGGCGCTCTATCTATTATTATTATTATGAGGACAAATGTTCAGTAGAAAACAAGATTAAACTTTTTATGACCAATTCGATTTTCATGATGTTGAATTGTCCTTGCGTTTCTTTTGTAAGTATGTTAAGAGCCAAAGGCATGTTAAAGTAAGTACAGAACATCAGCAGCTCTTTGATTGCATGCCTACCTTTTGGATAGAATGGGTGCTTGGTCAGAGACACACTGTGAAACAAAAGGCAAGGTGCTCTGATTGTTAAAAGCATATTTGTAAAAGCTCATTTACTTACAATTTTAAGATTCTAAATGCACTGAAAATAATCTTGTGTCAGCTTTCAGTGGGGTTTGGAGCTAAAGGAGAACTGGATAAATTAGCTGGTGACCTTGATTGAGACTCAATTGGATGGAGCCGACATCGTACGATAGAGCCCACCGAGATGCACAAACAGAAGGCAAAACTGTCATTGGTTTTTGCTCCAGTGGTAAATCCCTCACAACCTCCTTATGCCCTTATTGCTCTAAGCCTGCACATTGTACCCTGCACGATAAGAGGATCATGTTTTACAATTGTGTTCTCATCTATGCCTATAGATTCATCACGAAGCCATGAAAACTCGGGGCAGAGAATTTGAATACAAGTACAAATGTATGCCTAACTCTTTTAGATTCTTATTTTG
Organism: Galaxias brevipinnis; assembly: GCA_036023535.2. Lineage (NCBI taxonomy): Eukaryota > Metazoa > Chordata > Actinopteri > Galaxiiformes > Galaxiidae > Galaxias > Galaxias brevipinnis. Next base: position 20,464 of record JAVQIZ010138496.1, on the reverse strand, counting down.
CATTGCACTTTGTTTGGCTTGATCTGACTCTAACAGCCTTTATATTATAACAGAATTGCGTTTGGGAGCTGTCTGGGAACACTGTTTATTGAGGATGGAATTTAAATTATTCCGCACCTATTAAATTAGTTTGCAGGCCTAGGATCAGCCAAGGGCATAGTGTGTAACACTTCATCAAGTAGCTGCAGGGCCCGGTGCAGGTGTACCTCTACCCAGCAGGGGGTGTGCTTGATACTTTGCCGTGGGTAGTCGGGACCCCAACCCTTCACAAAACTCAGACGTAGAATACACAATCTTCGCAAATCGTCCACACCTATTCCTGCTGCAGCTGAGAGGCCTGTGAAGAGAGTGGCCATTCAAACAATACATCTTACATTTAAGCGAATTACTTTCAAACCCAAACCCAATCTTTTAATGTTTTTTTGGGTTGTTAGAGTTACGAGACCATTTCAACAAGACATTAAGCAGGCCTCTATGGTACGCGGCTATACCATTGAGCTGTTAATGACTAAAGGGGGTGGCTGTGGCTCAGGAGGTAGAGTGGGTCGTCCACTGATCAAAGGGTTGGCAGTTCGATCCAAGCTCCTCGGATCCATGTGCCCAAGTGTCCTTGAGCAAGACAATGAACCCCAAGGTGCTCCTGATGTGTAGGCAAGCACCTTGCATGGCAGCTCTGCCACCATCGGTGTGTGTGTGTGAATGGGTGAATGAGAGGCAACGCTGTAAAGCGCTTTGGGTGCTATTGAGGTGGAAAAGCGCTATGTAGTATTATTTACCATTTACCATTTTAAAGTGTGTTTTACAAATACATTCTCCATAGAATATAAATCCTTTCCCCACAGTATTTACATGGCCTTAAAGCCAGTTCTATGGGCTCAATTTCATGCCAATAGTCTGTAAGTGTATATTGGAGTTTGCAGCAGTGTGATCACCGCATTATCATTGTATGTAAAGTTTTGTAGTTGCAAGCTTTCCACTGCAACAGTGTGATTGAAAAATAATTATGCAAGTCTTTGGTTAACCTAAAATACACGCATACATGCTTTTGGCACTGTTTCGACTTTGGGCATATACTTGACGTTGTGTTGTGTTTTTTAAGTGTAAAAGCAGGAAACAGCATAAGTGTAGTCTGATCTGCAAGCTCATGCTATAAAAACAAAACAGAGCTGCTGATTGGCTATCAAGTTTCCCCTGAGGGCGGAGCCTTTTGCAATTTAACCAATGGGGTGAGTGAGCCTATTTCCATAGGTACAGTCAGTATTGATGAGAACGCCCACAAAACGTCAGATCTGATTACGCCGAGGGGGAAAACAATGCATTTGCCACCGTGCAAAACAATGGCTGTGGGGGCTTTCTGCTCATCAAATAAACTTAAAAACCAAGTTAAAGTTGTATATAATACAAAAAGACAGAACCGAGTAGGAGAACGTGGTGGCTACAAACCATCCAGCAACAGGATGACTTCGTTCGCCTGTGGAATCAGACATCAAATTAAGTGTCTTCTTCATTTTCAGTGGTGAATGCGAGTTTACGGCCATTGCTCATTAACATTCATCAACCTTATGTTATTGGCTAGGGATAGTAACACTCCACTGTTGTCATGGCTGTGGCTAGAGTAGCTGAGTCCGTGATTGGCCAATTAGATTGACTTGGATTTTCTACGTCACAAATCAGTGAAATTCAGAACAGCTTGTAAAATAGGGTAGATGTGTGGTCAAAGGTAAAATAGAGAAAATGCACAAGGCACAGACTAAATTTTTTCATGTTGTTGGTACAATCTCTATGATATAACAATGCTAGACAAAGAAATGGTCAAAATCTTACATTCAGGGCCCTTTAAAAACTGCGCTTTTCCCGCATTTCCAGGCTAGCAGAAAGGTTTGTTTCCCCCACGCTGACTCCGCCCTCGACACGCCCCGCAACTATGACGAGACACCGACTGTAGGCTCCCTCATCCCATTGGTTAAATTGCAGAATGTTCTGCCCTCAGGGAAAGCCTGATAGCCAATCAGCAGCTCTGTTTTTTTATAGCGTGTGCTTGCAGATCAATCAACACCTACGCTGTTCCCTGCACTTGCTCTTAAAAAATGCAACACAATGGCAAGTTTGTGCCAAACGCTGAAACAGAGCCAGAAGTATGTATGCATGTATTTTAGGTTCACCAAAACCTTACATAACTCTTTATCACACTGTTGCAGTGTAATGCTTACCACTACAAAACTTTAAATACAATAACAACGTTCTGATCACACAGTTGCAGTGTAAAGCTTGCAACTACAAAACTTTACGTGCAATGAGAACGTGGTGATCACACTGTTGCAAAGTCCAATATACACTTACAGACTACTGGCATGAAATTGAGCCCATACAGTTCAGACCAATGATTCGTGACGCAACTGGATGCAACTGGCAAAAGAATCCCAAATGTCTGATTGTAAACCTAAATGATATACTTGGCAACATATAGTAGCTACATGTCCAATCGCAGCTAAATATAAAGATTGTCATGCACTAGCTCATACTAATAGGGAAATACAATTATGAAATTGTTTTTGCTAACGATAGCTAACTGCCATGTAACGCAATGTATCACCACAGAAGTAGTGGGCTATGCCGTTACTATGGAAACCGTCATTTGTGTCTGTGCTCATTGCTTTGGTGTGAATGACTCAGTTTTAGAGCATTTGCGATCAGACGTTTGAGATTCTTTGGCGAGTTGCATCCAGTTGCATCACAAGTCATTGGTCTGAACTGGCCTTGATGCCCAAAAGGGATGCTTTGTTAGTCAGAAAATGGCTGTACTGGCATTTGTTACTGTTAATAATATTCATTACTAACCCTAACCCATATTCTAAGATTAATTTGCTAATAAAATTAATTATTGACATCATGGTTTATTTATACAATCTTGGCAAAACTTACTAACTGCAGGAGCAATGCCCCCAACGCTTCCTGGCCCTGGTATGTTGCCGGCTACAGCTGCCGCCTGAGCCGCTGCCGCCGCCTGGGCAGTGGCTGCCTGCTGCTGCATCTGCCTGTGACACTGCCTCAGGTCAAACACCTTAGGGAAGACCACACATGCATCTGTCAAGCTCCAGTCATCGATCACCTCTCTATGAGAGTCTCAGTAACTGGTTAAAAAGCAATTTTTTATGGTATCAATTCTACACTGAATAATTTAAAGTAGCACTGAGTCATACTGTGAAGCAATACTTCACTTTAGCAAAAGTTTATTATTTCTCAAATTCAATTATGAAAACTGCTGTCCTCACTTTGATGTAGGCTCCAGGGTAGATCTTATGCACTGCATCTCCTGGTGCTCTACCTGCCTCTCTGTCCAGGTAATAGCTCTGGACAAATACAGCGTGGTCGCTCATACAACGCATCCAAACATCTCCCTCACCACGGCACTCCAGCTGTACTCCTTTACCTATGTGCAACCTTGAGAGAAATAAAGAAAAACACAGGACTTTAAGCACATTTAATCACTTTTTTGGGGGGGAGTCGTACTAGTCACTCAATCACATCTGACTATCAAAATAAATACACAACCAAATAAGAAAAACATGGCACGGTCACAATTCAGCCATTGTTTTGGAGTAAATGCAAAGTAAGAAAGTACACAGACCTGGCTCTCTCGCTGGCATCGGTACGGTGTACATTACTGAGCTGACCCAAACAGAAGCGGTCACCTCCAGAGGGATCAACATAACCATCCACGGTCACAACAGGACAGCTGGCTGGGACCTTGAACATCTCCCCTACCTGAACGTCCATCTCGAAGTAGGAGATGGAGCACCAGAACTCGGGGCCTACCGGAATGACATGGTATGATAATATTGTCAATATAAACACAGTGTGTGTAATAAGTCGTGGCCAAATACATTGGCCCACTTGCAGTTAAAAAAAGTCCTCCTCTGAACATATAGTAAGTTTAAAATGTCATTATGGTCTCCATCATTTTTTAGTTCTCTGTACAATAAAACGTTATCGCTTCAGAATGTAATCAATTTTTTTTATTAGAAAATAATGTCAATGACAAATGTATTGACACCTTTAAATGTCTATTTAACATTGCAGTCTTAGGTCAAAATATTCTGATTCGGATCTGAACTCAATGCTGGCCACCTGACAGTCCAGCAAAATCTCTTGAAACTTTCATGGGTGTTTTTTTTAAATGTGTTTTGGGTCATATTCTTTCTCAAATACCCATGACACTTGACCAATTTCATTGTGCTCCAAAATGACAATGAGCATCCTGATAACATTACGTACAATGGAAACGGAAAAAAGAAAATCAAGAGATTGATTTGCAGACCCAAGATTATACTTTGGTTAAAATCTTGTTTCTGACCTTTTTTGACAGGTTCATGGCTTTCTTTCTTATCTTCATGCTAATTGCATGCATACATACATACTGTAAGACAAATAATAATAATAATAATTAATTTTATTTAGTTTTTAGCGCTTTTCTCGAGACTCGAATCGCTTTACACAAATTGGTCGGCAATTCATTACACAGAACAAACAACGAATGGACCGACAGTTATCAAACACAACACTCAGTCTGAGTGATACCACGGCAGCCAATTTGCGCCAGACTTGCTCACCCAACATATAACGATGGACTTGCTCACACACATAGGACTCACAGACCGACTCCAGGTGAATTGTCAGTGACTGGTCAGGGTACTGGTAGGATATTGGCTAATGCAGACTTGTCTCTATTTGTTCTAATTATTCCAATTATTCGAATAATTGGTTGGTGCGTGTTTTGTTTTTTTGTATAGCACAAACATGAGTGAACTTCTAAAGTAAAAGAAAATCATTGGTTTTCAAACAAATTATTGCCACTAATGAAATGTCTCAATTATATTGTCATGGCCCTTAGTATGTAATAAGCTAAGACTTAATGTATGATTTAGCTCTACCATATTAACCCTGAACCATTTTGGTGATTTTGCCACTAATATTAAGCCAGTGTCTAAAAACATGGGGGTAAAAATGTCTCGAGTTTTCAGGTGACAAAATTGAGTTTTCAGGTGATTCTTATAGTTTGCTGATTAATGTTTATTTCTTCAAGTCTTGATTAAAGTAGCTCTGATGTTTGAATAAAATTAGTCAATCTATCTAATTAACACCCAGGTGGGTGCCAGACATTGCCACGCACACACACTTTGGGTGTCTAGAAAAGCACTATATCTAATGCAATCAATTATAGTTTGCAACTAGTGACAGATGACGCTGGCCAACTATTATCAAGTACGAAAGGAAGGTCAAATCTTTATTGTAAAATCGCTTCATTTGGATCTAAACTTAAAGATCGGTTTGATTACTTTTAAGTGCCTTAAATGGCCCCAGTTTTATATTACAGACCTTTCCATTCCTAACTTGGAAGAATACAGCCTTTGGTCCTCAGATAAGGCTCCAAAGTATACGGTTGTGGCTAAAATGATTGGCACCCTTGCATATATAAACACAAATTCCCAATTGTCTCTAAAATAAGTTGAATTTGACAAAAGTATTTGGTCTCAACAATTCTTTGACAGTTTTTATTTTGAACATAACATATTCTTTAAATCATAAAATAAACAGGATTATTGACACCCATATTTAGTAGCACAGCTTTTGGAGAAAATAACTGCTGTCAAGCGCTTCATAGACTTCCACGGGATTCCTACACCTCTATACTAGCAGTTTAGCCCACTTGTCTTTTGCAAACTGCTCCAGTTATCTTCCATCTGCTCTGTTCAAATCTCTCCACAGGTGTTCTATGGAATTTAGATCTGGCCACTTTAGAACAGTCCAGTGTTTCCTGTTGAACCACTCCTGGGACCTCCAACAAGAATGCAGCTTTATGACCCTGGGTGGAGCATTGCGTTTCCAAAATACCTGGGTAATTTCCCAGGTAAAGCAACCCCAAACCACTCCATGGTTGACTGTTGGTACAGTGTTACTTTCTTTGAAGGCTTCCTTTTTTCCCCCTGCAAACAATGCGATTTATCAAAAAGCTCTAATTTGGTCTCATCTGTCCGTATGACATTCTCACTCACAGATGATTTTGGCTTGTTCAGTTGTGTTTTGGCAAACTCCAGCTGGGCTTTCTTGTGTCTTTCTCTCAACAGAGGGGTCCTTCTGTGTCTCCTAAAATTGAACCCCCTTTCATTGAGTTGTCATGGGATGGTGCGAGATGAAACAGTTGTTCCTTGTGACCCTAACCCAGGTCATCTTAAATATGTTTTGCAGTTGTCAGTGGTATTTTCTCCATGCTCTGTGTGGTACACACATAAAATTGCAAAATGAGTACTTTACTCCAAACTGGTTGAATGAGATGATGTGATAAAAATAATAATAATAATAATAATAATAATAATAATAATAATAATATGGGATTTGTAGATACTGCTTGAAATCCAATTATTTCATTGAACTTGTCCAGGCTATATAGGGATTTCTGTGTGGAGTAAGCTAGGATTAGGTATCCTCTGCAAGAAACACCTGTGGATACCCAAACATATTTTCCTTTCACAATTATCTGGAAAGAATTGTGTGTTCTTTAAAAAAATGCAAAGGTGCCAACATTTGTGACCATGCTTGTAAATTAAAAACAAAAGTGTCCAGGCTTTTGTGATACAGGCTCCTAGACTTAGGAACAGTCTACAGGATTACATACGGCTGGCTAATTGTGTTACTTCTTTTAACTCTTAATTTTGAGCTCTTGACTAGTATAAAATCATACATTTGGTATTTAAATATGCAGTCATATTAAGCTTTCTAAATTTTTGTTTCTTTTTAAAGTAAATTTTGATTGATATATAAATTATTGTTGTGTAAATGTTTTTATTATAATATTGTTATTGCATGTTGTATTGCTGACCTTCATTTTTATAAACACAAAGCACGTTGCAATGTTTATTATGAAAAGCGCAACTATCAACTATGTGAACGTTCCGTCTTCCTGTTCCTAATCGCCTTGGTGAGAGCACGCTGGTGTCGTGCTTGACTGCCACTTATCCATGGTATTTGTTTTTTTGTGTTTGTGTTTGTGTCAGTTCCCATTTTTTGTCAGTTCGCTAAGTTTTCCCTGACCTGTCGGTACTTTATTATTTCTTCTGATTCAACACGCACTACGGACTACCATCATCACCTTTATCCTAACCATCCTACCTTCAGGACTTATTGTCACCCCGTCGATTATCCTGGAGCTCCGGCCTGGTGTAGACAACTTTGCAACCTCCGTGTTTACTGACTGGGTGCATGGTATCTCCCTGTTGTACTCGGCTCTTCCTGGCTCCCGCTTGGTAAGTTAGCCTCAACTGACCTACTAGGCTGTTGAGCCCCTGGACGTAATTGCACTGCGTGAGTTATCACTTTCTCAGTGTTTTGATTTTCTGGGTCGGAAAGGGCTGTGCAGTACTGGGGTTTCTTGCCTGCCCTACCTTGGTTCATGGCTGGTGGGTGGCATCAAGTGTTTTTTACTGGATGCTATGTGTTGGTCCGTCGGTAGCACTTTGCTCTTCCTGTTGGCGTTCCCCCCTCCTCTATTTAACCACCAGATTATAAAATACTCTTAATTTGAACTCCAGTGTCTATCAGGTACTGGTCGTCTCCTCCAGGATGCATATAAATGATTACACTCATCTGGCATTCATGTCCCCTGATACGGGTGACTTTCTACTGCCGACCTCTGATAATCATTTCTCATCATTTACCTTGGTTGACTCCGCACATGTCTCAAAAGTGATTATGGCATCTAAACCTACTACCTGTCTGTTTTGCAGAAACCTTAGAACGCATCATTGCATCTCAGTTACAACAATTTCTATCTGCCAATCATTTGTTCAAGCCCCTTCAGTCTGGTTTTTGCACACTTCACAGCACAGAAACAGCACTCACTAAGGTTACCAATGACCTCCTTACCTCTGCTGATGCAGGGGCCCTAAACATCCTCATCCTATTAGACCTTAGTGCAGCCTTTGATACGGTGTGTCACAAACTACTTATTTCCAGGCTGCAAATGTTAGGTGTTGAGGAGAATGCACTCTCTCTTCTTCAGTCATACCTCACGAACAGACATCAATTCATCTCACTAAACGGATTCACATCTGATACTTCCCCAGTCACACAGGGGGTTCCCCAAGGCTCTGTCCAGGGGCCCCTCATTTTCGTAATCTATATCCTTTCACTTCCACTGCTATGCTGATGACACACAGATCTACATCAGCACAACTTCACTTGATAACCCTCTACTTGCCTGTATTGAAAACTGCCTATCTACAATCAACCACTGGATGCAGGACAACTGAACGGCAATAAAACAGAACTCCTCATAATTGGCACCAAACATACCCTTACTATAGTTGGCAATATCTCTCTCCATTGATAGTACTACAGTTTCCCCCTCCAATCTAGCACACAATCTTGGCATCTTAATGAACTCTACTCAATAACATGGCCGAAATATCCTTCCATCTGAGAAACATTGGTAAAATCCGACCATCCCTCTCCCATAGTGCGGCTGCCAAATTAAAGATTGTTTTAAATTTTAAAATTACTTTTTACCCTTCACTGGCTCCCAGACAAATAGCGCATCACTTACAAAGCTTTACATTACTTGGCCCTTCCCTACCTCACTGAACTCCTCCATCTCATTCTCTACCATCCTACCCGGACATTACGTTCCTCTTCAGATGGGCAACTGGTCATTCCCCCAGCAAAACTAAAACATTTTGGGGAGCGCACATTTTCTAGGCCAGCACCTAAACTATGGAACTCTCTCCCTCCTCTAATTCACAATTCCAACTCTCTTATCGATCTTTCAGAACCACTTTAAAACCTATCTTTTCACCCTAGCCTACCCAAATTAACTCTGTTTAGAATCCAGTCCTATCCTTCTATTACATGCTGCCCTTTTGTTATAGTTAGTCTGTTTAATTGTTTATTATCGCATTGTCATCTATGTTGACAGTGTTTTTGGATGTCAGAAAAGCGCTATATAAATAAAATAAATTATTATGATCATTATTATTATTATTATTATTATTATTATTATTAACATGTTAGTCAGTTTTTTTTTTATTCATTCTAGTGCAAAGCAAGGACATACTAACGTTTTTATAATAATGTGATCTATCTATCTATCTATCTATTTATCTATCTATACTCTATGTAATCATGTCTGTGTTCCTATGTCTGTCAAGTGCGTTTACCTGGATGATTGGACACAGGGGGAGGAAATGACGCAGAGGCATGATGCTGCGACCCTGAAAAGTGATGCAAAAACAAACTTTCATAAAACTTTAAACTGCCATAAAAGGCCCATACAAATTCCAGTAATTAATAAACAAGACAAACACAGATATCTATAGTAAGTGTACAAAGTTGTCTTCTGTGAATATATGGACAGCCATTTAATTAAATAAGATACACTAACAATTTATTTCCATTTAAGCCACGTCGTTCATTCAGTAACTTCTTGATAGGTTTGGTAAACGTGACAATTTTTTTTGTTGATCAATGTATTTTGTTGATCTACTACAGTATGGACATGCATGACATACAGAATTGACTGGGATGGTGGAGCGGAGGCTGTTGGTGGCCACGTCCGTTCTGCTGGGGACCCACTGGGGTGTAGGAGGCAGTGCTGCTCCCAGTCCAGGTAGCTGTAGTTCATAGACATTCAATTGTTAGCGACGGATCAACTACTGAAAAGCCTCCAGATTCTTATCTTTACTAGTCCCACACATGATTGGCAGATGAAATGTTCATGTGTATGCTTGAATAGGTCTCTTTAAGAATAAATGTTTTTGTAGATATTGTTTGGCTGTGAAAAATCTAGTAGTACTGACGTTGGAAGGCAGCTTGTGTCTGTGTGTGTGGTTTCGTGGTGTTGTAGCCATTCTGTCCCGGCGGGGGCTGGGACGTTTGGGGCTGCTGAAGCGGGCCATGCGTCGGGGTGGAGGGCTGTGGTGTCGGGGTCAAGGGGGTCATGATCTGACCGTGAGGAGAGGCGATCTGCAGAAGACCTTCACTGTGACTTCCTTGCATAGGCAGCATGGACCCAGAGCTGGAGGCTGACCAATGAAAGAAAGGAGCAGCGTTGTGCGGGTCAAATTATTGGAAAAGCTTTTTCCGATGATATATTAATGTATTGTTTTAGCTATGGAGTGAGTATATAATAGCAATAATAATGACCCAGTGGTAATTTTTCAAAACTATAAACACAAAACAAGTCATCAAAATGCAAATTTTTTCAAAATGATGAGCCCTTTTTTTAATTGCTTGGATATAAAAAACAAACCAACCCATAAATACATACATAAATAAATGATTATTGGTTAATTGAACAAAAATCAACAGTTCAAAATAACACAACAGTCTGATTTGGTGATTTTGTATATTATAGGGGCTAATTTTTCGAATTTTGAAAACTACAGCCGTTTCCAGCCTGGGAGATGTCCTTTTCTGGTTCTCAGAGTGACATACAACCAAAGGTGGGCAATTCAAATTAGGGGGAACGTGCCATGCAAATTAGTCAATACCTGTGCTGTGATGTTATAGTGATAGCATTACACCTAGGTAGCTACTCATCTACATTGTCTGTGATCATAGCTGACGAGGTTACTGATTCCACTGAAGAATTGGATGAAGACAGTGAAATTCAGCTGTATTTATTTGAACCGGAATTTAGCAATGAGGACCTGGACAGAAAGATCAAAAAATGCAACAACAGTTACTGGCAGCGGGCGAACCAGCTGGAGCTGAAGCGATAGCAGCTGAGACAAGGCTGGACTTGAACTGGTGGTGCATTTGTGGGTATTGCTGCAATGAGACAGAAAGTGTATGCTGCAATGAGTGGGACTCACAAGAGGACTGTTATAGTTAAGCTCGAAACTCAGGAGAGCAGATTTCAACATTAATGAATAATTAATGAGCCACATAGCTTTGACACGCTCACGCCCTGGTGCTGTGCAGGTGACAAGGAAAGGGTTGTGCAGTGAGCTATGGGTATTGTAGTTTATTAATCGTTTCAATGCCTGTAGTTGGAAAAATACGTTAATTTCACGGTCCTAAGGTCCGAACTTGTTCAATATACTTAGTTAATTTAGCCTAAAGAACAACATATATCGTTTTGAAAAATGGGTGAACTATCCCTTTAAGAAAAAGTGAGGAATGTTTGTGCTATTTTGCATGGTTCTTTGAAGAAATATATTTTGTTGTAATATGGTTATACTTGAAGCATTTTCTTTTGTGTATATATATTGTATGGGTTTTATGCACATTTGTTGGTTTGATTGTACAAATAATAACATTCTTTACTTGAATTAGTGTTCTGGTCTTTAATTCTACATTTAGGAGTTGTCAAAATGCATTTTCTTTATATCGAGATATATATCGTGTATCGTCTGTATCGTGTAAAGTATTTCAATATTGAGATATAAGTTTTAGGCCATATCGCCCAGCCCTACCCCAGACCACTTCCTGCAGTATACGATCATGAAATTTGGCATGTGCAATGCCCTGGGAACATTTCAACGTCTAATGCGGAAGGTGTCTGGTGTGGCAAACTGGATAGATGGAGGCACATCTGGATGATGTGGTAGGCTACTCCGCTGATTGGCAGTCTCATGTGAGGAACCCTGTCAGCTATGTCTCAGTGTTTGCAAGAAGCCTCTCTCATCATGAACCTTGCGAAGTGCGAATTTGCAAAGGCTACCATTACCTATTAAGGCAAGTAGGTTGGTTGGGGCCAAGTGGATGATTCGGTGACCGCCATCGCTAAGTTCCCTGTTCCCACTACTAAGCGGCAACTGCGTAGTTTTCTCGGCTTAGCTGGTTACTACCGAGGGATTTGCCCTAACTTTGCCTCCATTGTGGCTCCTCTGACAGACCTGCTTAGCCCCACTTAAGAGTTTGATTTGGGAAAAAAGTGCGAGTAGGTTTATCAGACTGTAAAAACTCTTCTCTGTAGCTCTCCAGTGCTGTTGGCTCCAGACTTTGCAGTGCCTTTCAAGTTGGAGGTTGACGCGAGTGGACTAGAGCTGGTGCTGTATTGCTACAGGAAGATTCCTATGGCATTGATCACCATAGGATAACAATTGTATTAACATACATAATGAAAAAGGCAGGACATCCAATGGAATTGATTGAAGCGTCAGTAAGAGCCACAATCCTTGATTAAAGGATGAGTTGGTAGAATGATGACAGCCAAAAGTTGGACATGCAGTTTTCTCAAATTAGAAACATCTGTTAAAGCCGAGACCAAATCTTTCTGGCCTAAATACACTCTACAAACTCTACCTTTAAAGGCTATGAAAACTAACAGACAACTAAACAGAACGTCCCATATCTGCCTCCGTTTTACCTGTCGGGGAGTGGGGAATGCTGGGGTAGAGCGTGATGGATGGAGGGGGACAGGACGGGTCAGTCGGGAGCTGCAGTGGTGGGAGGGGTTGGCTGTAGTGGTCAGGGCGGGGCAGCTTGAGACTCCCCTGGTGGTCAGATTGGGTCATGCCAGGAGGGAGGTCCATTTGAATGCAGTCGTGGATGTACTCCTCTTTGATCAATCTGCCATGGGGAGCTAAAGAAAGAAAAGAGAGAAGACGAGGCTGTTGCATGTTACATAAACAACATTCTGGTACTGTATAACACTGTATAACAAAAGCAATCATTGTAACAGTCTGCTCAGCCAACTCACCTGTATTCTGCAGACTGAGACCAACTTTTGAAAGTATTTGGAGTTGTGATAAGAGAGAGATATACAAATCACAGTTAAATCAAAAAAAGTGCACCAAACAGTCACAATTACAGCAGCATTAAGCATATCTACCTAGAGATATACAAATCACAGTTAAATAAAAAAAAGTGCACCAAACAGTCACAATTACAGCAGCATTAAGCATATCTACCTATGCCTGGTGAAACCACTCTTTCATAGTGGTAGGGGTTGACACACACATTGTCATACTTGAGGTCGAAGGCGTACTGGCAGAACTTTACATGCTTAAGTTCATTCTTGTGAAGGTCAGGCCAACGCCACAGCCGGGCATAAATCACATGAGGAAAACCTTTTCTACCCGCCACCTGTAAAGACATTAAAAGGAATTAGGAGGAAGATAAGTGGGATAGTTAGTGATAAGGGGGTTGGGCTCTGTTGGGTTGCTATTGCTTTGTTGTACAACTTTTGAAAACCGACTAATGAAAAACATAGTGCACAAATAATAATCTTAGGGAATTACAGGTATTATTTTTTTTAATTATTATGTTAAGACCAAATCCTTGTGCTTCTTTGTACTTTTGAGAGCTTCTTATTGAAGGGAAAATCTAGAGTTAATAGGTTCACACATTTTGATTATTGTGGTTGTGTTTCTTGTTTTGGGAGGTAGAAGGAAATATAAAAGAGCGACAAAAAACGATTTACTTTTATTTTATTAAGAAGTAGTACTATGTTTTTGGAATGCCCCCCAAAATATCACTAAACTAAAATACCAAATAGACTGAAAATAAAATTACATCGAGCACTGAAAAAACTTAATACCTGAGGGACTAGATATGTTTTGATCTGTCAAGGTCAGCTGTCAATGGTATGTAGGTTGATTGGTGAAAAAGAGATTAACTTGTAATAGATACAGGTGGCGAAGGTTTTTATGTAGCTTTGTGTGCGTGTGTGTGTGTGAGTGAATGAAAGAGATAGAGAGACAAAGAAAAAGTGAAGAAAAAACTGTTTGCATTTTGGACTGTGAGGGAAGTATGTCTGAGTGTTGGGAGGTGTGCACTCGGCAATGATTCTATCACGTCTCCTTCTGTCTAAACAGAATTTCATAGAAGGTGAGACATGATATGGTTTACAAATGGACACACATACGAGTAAATTTATGAGCTCTCCCTCTCCCTTCTCTCACTCACACACTCACACAACCCAACAAGTCCAAACCCTACACTCAACAAAATAAAAGACGAATGAAAATGAACTCATACAATCCACTCCTCCATAGCTTTATAGCGGTACTTCTATAAACCTTTCTTAAATTAGTTGCGTTTTTAGTAGCTGTGACGTATTGTCAAACAAAATCTGCTTGAATGTATTCGTTTTCTAAAGAAATAGTTATTTTGTCATCTATTAAAAGTATAATGTATCTTATTGAGAGACAGTAAAAAGTCCTGATGGTTAGTATTACCGTTACAATTTAAGTTATTATTAAAACCTTCACGATTTGATAACCCTGGTTTGAAAAACTCATGTAAAAAGCATCAACCAAAGTTTGTCCGACACAGGCATAGCACACAATGTGGGTTTGTTATGCTTCAATGAAAACATTGTCTTTGTACTTGAAGAAACATGACTATTTACAGCCATTCCCAGTTTCATACCTTCCGATCTTTACACTAACCATTAAGAGATTAACACAGTAATACAACTTTCTCAAATGTTCTTATTGGATGGCCGCTTTGCTCTTGACTGGCTTGTCGCTTTGCAGAAGTGAAAAAACAATTAAGCGCAGTAGCTAACCCTACAACAGCAGTTTAGGCATCCCAAAAGCAGATGTGTGAATGCGTGATAGCGTGTGAAAAGGGTAATGTGTGAGAGTTGGCAGCCCTGGGATTTACTGTTGCTAAGCTAAAGTTTGCGTACAAAGCATAGCCTCTGTCACTGTGTCTGCCTGGCATAGCAACGTACATAAACAGCAATTTCTTTTAAACCCTAATGTAACCAGGAGAAACACACCCTAGATAGCAAGCCGACTTATGTCTCAGTTCTGCCAACGGATGGTCTATGTGAGCCATAAATTGCCCAAATGTCACAAGCCGGGTTTAAGATGAGTTACGGCGAAAAAGCATGTGGCCCAAATGTAACAAGCTGCGTTTGAGATAAGTTAAGGCAATGGTTATGTGGCCCAAATGTAACAAGCCGGGTTTGAGATGAGTTGTGGGGAGGTCACGGCATAGTGGACAAAATGATCAGGTCATTATCTGGGCCCACAAGCATTCTGAGAATACTGTGAGAGACCTCTTAACTTTAGCTTAAAAAGATTCATTCTGATCATAAGGCTTATAGGATTTAATTATTTAACGCTATATGGCACTGGCAATGATTTTGGCATTTTTTCTGAGTCTCACAAATGTTCTGTGTGATTCAATAATAAACCTTGTTAAGGCATACTTTCAGGACATTCAATTGTATTTTAATACGCCGGAATGGCAGCGTCTTGAGATTGGCATCATGGCCGGATGTACAGTCTCACCCTTGGCATTTACTATGGCCATGGAAGTTATAATTTGAGCACCTAAATGGGTGGTCGGTGGGCAAAGTTAAGGGCAGGGTTACGCCTCCCTCCCATTCGAGCATATATGGACGATATGACAATATTGACAACAACTGCTCCTTGCACTAAAAGACTAGGTAAACTTAATGATAACCTAAAATGGGCTAGAATGAAAATAAAACCAAGCAAATCCAGAACCATTTCAGTTGTCAAGGAAAAATTGTGCAACAAAATATTCTACATAGATGCGGATCCAATTCCGACAGTGATTGAAAAGCCCGTCAAAAGTCTCAAAAAATGGTACAATGCCCTTAAAGACTCAGATCAGGTTGAGGAATTAAAGACAGAATTGAACGGAGGCCTAGAGAGCATTGAGAAGTCAGGGTTGCCAGGTAAGCTAAAGTTGTGGTGCCTACAGTTTGGTCTCCTCCCCCGGCTCATGTAGCCATTGACAGTGTATGATATACTCATCACTAAAGTCGAAAAGCTAGAAAGAAGAGTTAGCTTTTATGCTAGGTAATGGTTAGGGGTGCCTAGATGTCTTAGTAGCCTGCCTGGCTCTTTATGGGAAAGGTGCTCTGGAGCTGCCATTTACCGGGCTTACAGAGGAATTTAAGTGCACCAAAGCTAGATTCAAAATGACACTTACAGGATCCCAAGATATTGTAGTAAGATAGACAGCACCCACATTAGCAACAGGATGGAAATGCAATCCAAAATAAGCAGTGCAGCAGGCAAAAGCATCCTTTAAACATACGGATCTAGTAGGGCAAGTACAACAGAGATGAGGAGGATTTGGACATTTGGACAAATACTCAGAGATGGTCAAAATCAACCCCCTTCGGAACAATGCAAATTAGTGATAGAGCAGATCCGTAAGCAAGAGGAAGCAGTAAGGAGCGCTACAACTGTCTCACAAGCCAAACATGGGCGATGGATGACCTGGGAAAGTGTAGAGCAGAACAGAATTACCTGGAAGGACTTGTGGGGAATGGAATCCACAAGAATTAGCTTTATTGTTAGGGCAACATACTACTACTACCAACACCTACAAATATTAGCCAGTGACAGCTGATCTCAAAGACAATGTCTGGGTGCAAGACTAGCCTTAGTCAAGGAAGATATACCTGGCACCACAATCAGAGACTAAAGTGCTTGGCCGCAGCAATAGAGCATAGGCATAAGCAACTAGTGACAAATCCACCTATTTAGACTATCAAGGGAAACGTGAGAAATCTATAAAACTCTATTAAACTGTCATTTGTTCCCATGCATTCAGCTCCGAGTACTCGCAGTAAGTGGCTCTCTCCTTCTCTCCCTCTCCTTTTACACCATGTGAGGGCAGCCAGTGTTTCAGGCAGAACAGTCCTGTTATTATATTATTAGGTGGCTTGCCCTAGCAGCCGGTCACCTATTGCAATTGTACATATTATTATTATAATTATTATTATTATTATTATTATTATTATTCTCCCAAAAATCCTACTTTCCATGGTTAAAAATGCACCACAATTTGCACACGTCGAGGTCCACTCAAATCCACACCCCATGTCATGCCGTCTCATTATACCTGTTGGTGACGCTATAGCAGCAGTTCAAAGTTTTTAAAAACTCATAAAACTAAGCCATTAGGGCTATAGCTCTCAAATCTTTAGAACTCGCAGTGAGATGAAACTTTCATATAATGGCAAAATTACATGATAGTATCTTAAGATACTCAAATGTCTAAAATATCTTGTTGATATCTCCAAAAATGACCTAAAAGCACATCAAAATGCATTACTGTAATCACTACTGTACATTCAATATGTCATATTTGACTGGTTCATTAAACAATTGTCATCTGAAAAATATATTAAAACCCCAAAATTAATTACATGAAGTGTGAAGAATTTCCGACTTGATACCTTAAAAACGTAATTTTTTATAAATATCAGAGATTTGTGATTTTTTTTGGTTGAACTTAACTCTGACACATCTATTTTAATGAACTCCTCGGAGACCGTAAAACGAAATTACACCAAATTACTGTATCATCCTCAGATTGTCTACTATATAAACAACTTGGGGATTTTTGATATTTAAAAAATGTAGCTCACCGTAAATCAAAATGTATTACTGTAAACAGCATTGTACATTTCTATTTTTAACTGCTTCAATATTTGACCAATGTAAATCATACTTCTACTTTATATCATACATATTCAATATTTGTCTTATTATTCCCATTCCGACTTAAAATTTGTAAAAACATACCTTCAACACTATTTATTATAAATGTTATAAAAGTTTACAATTATAATTTATTAGATCATTTTATAGACAGCAGGGGGCAAGTTTCTTCTGATTGTTGCACACCTTCTTTTTTACCTTTAGTGTGTGGTGGTGACTTTTGGGTTTCCATTGAAATGAACTGTTTTGAACAAACAGTTAAAACAAAATGACAAGAAACCTATTAAGACACAGTATAGTCTTAATTTTGCTATCTAGGATACTGAAGGTGGTGTAGGTTGGTGGTTGTGCAACCTTCTCCATTTGCAGAGAGTTCTATGACCATTCCAAAAATATCTGTCTTTTTTTCTTCTTCAACATGAACAGTCTTAATTTTGCTATCTAGGATACTGAGGGTGGTGTAGGTTGGTGGGTGTGCAACCTCCTCCATTTGCTGAGAGTTCTATGACCATTCCAAAAATATCTCTTTTTTTCTTCTTCTTTTTCTTTCTCTTCTTTTTTTATGCTATTTTTATATTTCTTATTTTTTTATGTAATTATTTTTACATAGACGGTCACCGCTTACACTGCTTGCAGTTATATTTATTATTATCATCATCATCATTGTTATTATTATTATTATTATTATCATTATTCCCACCTGAACTCGGCTTTTCTATGCGTAAAAATGCACCAACATTGGCACACATGTCGCCTCATTACACTTGTTGGTGGCGCTATAGCATCAGTTCAAAGTTCAAAGTATTCAACAAATCATAGAAAATGTGCCATTAGGGCTACAGGTCTGAAACTTTCAGGACTTGGGTTAGAGTTACTTTCATACGCTGGCATTCATGAGAAATTATGAAGTCCATCACTCTACCCAAAGTGTACAAGTCTAAAACCATAAATCCAAATCATACCAAAAAAAATTCTAAAATATCTTGTTGATATCACCAAAGCCGAGCCCACAGCACACCAAAATGTATTACTGTAAACACTACTGTACATTCACTTTGTCATATCTCACTGGTTCATTAAACAATCCGCGTTCAAAAACTAGGTAAAAATCCCAAGGCAGCTTTCGTAAAGCATTTTAAATTTCAGAACTCTTATCTTGAAAACTGAATTTTTTATAACTGAGTAGTTTAGTATTTTTGGTTGGATACTACTTTGACACTTTAACTATTTGTAACAACTTCTCCGAAACCGTAAAATTTAATTACACCAAATCGCTGATCATCCTCCGATGGTCTACTTTCAAGACAAAACCAAGCTTGTTGATACATTAGAAACTGAGCTCACAGTGCATCAAAATGTAGTACTGGAAACAGTACTGAACATTTCTATTTTTATCTGCTTCAATATCTGACCAATGTAAATCATACTTCTATACAATATTTGTCTTCACGATTCACATCACGACATAAAGATAAAAAAAATTTACCTTGAAACTGATTTTTTATAAATAGCCGAGTTTAGTCATTTACGGCGGCCGCCACTGCAAAATGTACATAGCAGAAACAATGTAATCACACTGCTCCAGTGTAATGCTTACAAATACAAACCATGAAATACAATTACAACGCACTGATCAAATTGTTGTAGCGTATTGCTTACGACTACAAACTCCAATATACACTTAGACTTTTGGCATGATATTGAGCCCATGAGTCTTGCACTGACTTAAAAAAATATAAAATTTACTAATTTATCCTTGTATATACATCCAAGGTGGCTGACCTGCAGCCTCCCGTCCAGAGTCCGCTGTATGGTTACACACTTGCTTGGGTGGACACCGTTGGTGGTGATGGCGGTAATGAGAGAGTCCAGCTCATCTTTCTTCTCCTTGAGTTTCTTGACCAGGCTCTCAATAGCACGTTTGGCAAAGCCCTCGTTTTCGCCTCCCTGCCGGTGGCACATCAGGCTGTGCACAATACTCAGACAGGCATCGTTGCTGCTGGGTGGGTTGATCGACATGATGATGCTAAAAAAATGGATTAAGAAAAATTTGAGGATCATGGGTGGCGATGCAATTGATTTCCAATCACAGATTTACAGTATTTTCAAATAACACTGTGCAATATGCTTAAACAAGATAAAGCCTTTTGCCCCAATCAAGAGAACTGTTGCACTACATATGAAGTTGATGCTTCAATCCTATAATTTCCTTAAGATTACCATGGATTTGATTGATTGGAGCAATGTTATTTAAAGCTTCATAGCACGTCAAATGTGAGATAATGTATGTGTGCGTCATCATTATTGACTACATTGCAGTACTTACAATAAAGCATTCTGATTGGCTTCATTACATCAATCCTAGAAAGCCCCAATATGATGCTTAAATGTTTGTGCTGTTTAACTGTTTGTGCACTGTAAATAAAGCCTGCAGCCTACACATACAAACACACGTTCTCCTGCCATCAAGAATTCCAGATCTCCCAGACCAAAACTAATTCATATTGAGCAACATAATTACTATGTTACAGTATTTGATTGAACAGAGGTACCACAGTGTAAGCACCAGCAGTGCCAGTCAAATGCTTCTAAGTAATGCTTAGCAGAAATGTTTAGCATTTTCCTCAAAGGGATTCATGCTGAGATAAAATGCAAATGTGCCTATACACTCGCTAATTTGCTCATCGAGACCATTATTTGTTATGCTTTGATTTTCAAGGATTACATCACAAAAACAAAACAATGAAACCTCACACTGAGTAAAGGACTTCTTCTCTTGCTCCCCTACATGAATTTACCATCTTTTTTGGCCCAGTATTTTCCATTTACTATCTGGACCAAAACAAGTTATGAGGAAATTGTGGCCTGCTACTATTCAAAAGGACTGTTTCTATTGTACTAAAAATAGTACATTATATCTTTGTTTGCATACAATCTTCTTGCATACAACAGGTGGCCTGTGTTATACTGTAGTTATACCTGTAAATATCAGCTTGAGTAAATGTAGTACTAATAGGTATACAACACAT
>JAVQIZ010138388.1:0-18415 GCA_036023535.2 Galaxias brevipinnis | reverse complement strand
GCATTTGCAAATAGTTTTACAGAGACACAACTCTCCACACGCATTTGCAAATCGTTTTACAGAGACACAACTCTCCACACGCATTTGCAAATAGTTTTGCTACAATAATGACCCCATAGGAGGGCAGCTGTTAAAGTGGCCTACGTTGTGGGCCATCAAACGGTGTCGTGCCACCACTGTGGCCCTCTCCAGCAGGCCTCTGAGATGCTCCTGTACGCAATGGGACACCAGGCTGACAACGTCCGGCCCCACCTCACACACCCCCAGAGCCTCTCCTAGTATTATGGGTGACAGACAGACCAAAGAGCAGGAGAAATACATCACACAGACACTGAGCACAGAAATACGCTACAAGTCACTTATTGCAACCGCAAATATTTCTGACCTCTTCACATACAACTCAACAGGCTTAACTCCACGGCGCTCTCTACTGGTGACCAAGAGGCACTGCCGTCTCAATACATTAGGCAGGGGAAAAAAATATATGTACAGTCCTATTCTGAATATTGTCAGGTTGATGCACACTATGTACCTGAGCTGTCGACCACCTACCAGCCATGTGAAACCTTCGCACCATCGACTCACATCCTCACAAGTCATCATAAAGACACAGTATAAAGAGGAGCAGTCGGTGCTGGGGTGGGGTGTGGTAGTACCGGTGTGGAGGATGCATGCCAGCAGAGGCCCAAGAGATAGGAAGGGCTCGTCCGTGCAGGAGCGCTCCGTGGAGCCCACCATGGCCTGACTGCCGGCCATGATACGGGCGCTCTCCTCACTCAGATTAACACCCGCCATGGAGGTGACGTCGTTGATGTCATCATACTCCCTGCACGTACACACAAACACATAAACACATAACAGGCCCGCCACGTGTCCTTTGAAACAGCCGTCAAGGTGGTAATGTCGGAGAAACAAAGAGAACAATTTAATAAAATTTAAATTTTTTATTTTTATTTTTTATTGTAAACGTAACCTGTAAGATGCTGAAACGTTACTGAAGCTCTGCTTAATGACCGCGGCGGTCGACGCCGGGATTGCGGGCCGCTTGAAAACGAAGCCACCTGGAGCGGGGTCACACGAGTCAAATGGCGTGCTCAACCAGGTGGTGTGACAAGCAGTGGAGAAGGTGCCTTACCTGTGGGGTTGTGGTGCTGACCAGACTGAAGGACAGTAATTTTGTTCACGGTTCTGGTCTGTGTGGACATGTAGACAGCTTTACCAGCTACTCTCCTGGGAGGCCGCATCACCTGAAGGTCACAAATACAGTAGGCAGGGCAGCACAGTAAGACAGCGCAGCAATTTCAATTCCTCAAATTACTCCTCAACAGCTATTCCACAAAACATGGAGAGGTATACAATAGACTGCATAATATGACCAATTGCTTTAATCTTCTAGAAACCCAATACTGTGCCAGGTCGGAGGATCTGTGTTTCTTTGCATAAACATGAGCATCCTCCTTCCACAACCAGCATGTGAAATATTGTTAGCTCCCAGTTTGGTCCCTAACTGAGTTAGGTCTTACCTCTAGCCGTGACATGATGGTGAAGAATGAAGACAAAGTACATTAGCGAGCTGCACCACAGCACAACTAACCAAATTATTTGCATTGCCCTGTCTATTGGATTACTGCAATGCTGTACATGGGAAGATCCGAACGGAGAAAAACTTGTCATCTGGACTATTCTAGGTTCTAAAGAGCTAGATTTTAAAATGCAGAATGCTACAGCACTTTGCCACTGAGTGAAAGGTCTTTCATTACGTCTGGGATGCTTACCAGCAGGGTAGCTTTGGAGGCCTGGCCAAAGTTGAGGGGACTGGGCTTGATGTTAGCAGAGAGAAGAGTAGGGACTCGGATGGAGGTCTGCTGGGTTGGAGTCTGCTGGGTTGAGGTCTGCTGAGTTGAGGTCTGCCGGTTTAAGGTCTGCTGGTTTGAGGTCTGCCCATTTGAGGTCTGCCCGTTTGAGACCTGCTGGGTTGAGGTCTGCCCGTTTGAGGTCTGCCCATTTGAGGTCTGCTGGGTTGGTTCTTGGGGTTTGGGCTGGTCCACCTGCTGGATGAAGAGCTGGGGGTTTGGGGTAAGCTGGCGTACGGCCGGCAGACTTTTCTACAGTTTTTGAGAGAAGAGATGGGAGGAAAGAGAATTAAACCGAGCCTGCGAGACTGCATCCGGGTTTGGAAAGAGCATCACCTTGAGAAATGGCACAAGGTAGGGCTGAGGAGTGGACTTGAGCTCCTTGTAAAGTTGATCAGTAAACGCGTCCGGTTCGAGACTTCCATCCTGGAGGCAAAGGGGCAAGAATTGTCAATCTTAGATAACAAAATAGTGAGGCAACAAAATGGAGATAATATGACATTGAGACTGCATGAGTTCAAGTTGTTTAAGTTGGTCTTGTACCAGAAGCTGCTTGACCAGCTCCCTGACGTTCTTGGCCATGTCAGCAGACTGGGTGCCACTAGAGGCCAGCTTGATGAGAGTCACCAAAAAGTTCTTGCACTTCTTTACATTCTCCAGGGTCTCCTGAGGGGGGAAAAAGGAAACTTCAGATCACATTCACAGGTAAAACAAAAAGGCAACGATTTAAATGAGGGAATTGAGATTTTTAACTAGTGGCTATGCTTTTAAGTCATCTGACTAACACGTGTCATGGTGGTGTGTGACTCTTTCTGGGCACTGGCTGTGGCTGTGGAAGGCACAGGGCCGGGCTGAATGACTGGACGGGTCCCAGGCTGAGACGTCTGTGCCGTGAGTGGACTGGGAGCCTTTACGATAACCTAGATAAATACCCGAAAATTATAAAGCACAGACACAATTTCAATATTGACAGCCACACCAGACTAGATAGATATACTGTACATTACTGTACTGGGCAGGTGTTGTACTCACCATGGGTGGCCGAACGGCGGGTGGAGCAGATACTCTGATCACTGCTGGAGTTTCAGCTTTTTGAACCATTGACACCTACAGCAATGGGTGTTTTGTTTAAGACACATGCACTGAAGCACAGAGTGAAACTACACCTGGCTCACCTGCGGGGTTGGTGGTCTGGCCGTGGAGGCAGGGCCACTGCTGGTGCGCAGTACTTTCCCCTGCTGAGCTTGGGCCTGGGCTAGAGCTTGCTGTGAGACCAGCATCAGTTGACCACTATCACTGCGGATCAGTACCATACCTGTTAAAATGTCACTGTCAGAAAACACATTAATCCACAGACTTACTCAAACAGCCAAATTAGCTAGTCTTAGAGAATGTTTCATAGATCTTACATGTTGGAAGTCACTCGTTCTCCAGCTTAATGGTAGCAAGTGTGAGATCATTACATTACAGCCCTTGAAGAACAATTTATTTAATTATCAAGAATATTGAACGTCTTCCTACGAATAACAAACCTAATCAGTATGCTGTACGAAACTTTGTAGCAGAAATATAAAAACAGCCTTTAGTTTAACAACACATGCTATGATAATGCAAAAATAACACTTCAAGGGGGCACACAAATGCAGAGTACCATATTTCTAGTGTTTCTTAGTAGAAGCTGCACTTTCCTACCACTGCACTTTAGCACAGCTAAAGGATTTGAGTGACAGCAAAATATAGCTCTCAGCTGCGCACAATTTGAGAATAAAGCAAGCCACTTTATAACAAATGTAAAAAAGTATTCTGTCAACTCAAGATGTTGTCACATCTGTTCTGTCAGCCCTCAGAGCTACAGTGATGACTAGAGCATTGCTCAAAGTCACATGAAGCTTCATATGTTGAAAATATCCACCTATAAAACACCATCAGGTTATATAACAAATGGCTCTAATGAGTTTCTACTTGCCTGGTGGAATCTGGAAGTTTGTTGGTAGTTGCACAGACTTGGTCTGTGGCTGTGGGGGTCGTGGTGCTGGGGCTGTGGGCTGGGGGGTTGTTGCTCTTGGCACAGCAATAACCATGCTTCCTGGACTTCGGCTTACTGAAGTCATTTGAATCAGAGGCTGTCCAACTTGCTGAGGTTGCAGGCAAATGCCTACTGCTGGAGTGGACCTTTTCACTCCTGCAACCACTGGAGAGGCAGCGTGTGACCCAGTGGCTGTGAACTTTGAGGTCGTGGTGATACTACTCTGAGCTGTATGCAGAGTTGTGTTTGGAATGCATGATTGTCCATTACTTTGATCAGGTGCAGACAATGAAGTGGGTTTTGATGCCCCTACCTGTTCAGGTACAGGTTGAATTTGGCCCAAGTCAGAATCTCGTGTTGTTCCACTGGCAGGGCTTGGCATCATGGCGTGGACAACGGGGATAGAGTCAGTGGATGATTTGGTAGGACTGTTCACTGTCCCGCCATTAAAAGTTTGATCTTTCTCTTGAGGAGATTCACTGGGAGTCTGATAAGTAAACATTTTATGAACACCTTCCTGTCAACTCCGAAAACAATTCGAAATTTGGGTAATTGTCCACTCGTCGGTTGCTTGTTGGTCACTCAAAATCCTTTGAGTAATGTTTTATAAATTTTAACTGGGATAATAAACATTAGGTCAAGTGTAATTTTGGCAAACAGACTATGTATAATCAAGGCAACGGCTAACATTACCACAGCTACAGGATTCCTATAGGAATCTGGGCAAGCAATCTAGCGATAATTAAACCAGCAAGCTACGGCGCTTAACTGCATAACCAGCAATGAATATGTAGGCATGATTTGATGAGCTTTGCACGACTAGTGGCCACATGTGGTGGAACGGGAAAATGACACGCAGCGCAGTTTCAACGAATTCTTCTTTCGTGTTTATTTTCTCATATAAGTATTTGTAACATCTTACCCGTTTGGGTTCAATTTAGGAATCAGCATGGACTTTAAATAATGAATGTTATTTAGTTAGTAACTATTATGTTTATTTTGTTAATGTTATTTTTAAATAATTAATGTTATTTAGTCTTACTCCTTGAAATAAAATGGGAAGAAAAGACTCCGAAATAGCCAGTCCTGCTGGCTTTTTTTTTTTTTATGGGGGGCATTTGGTCAACTTCTGCACTGGGGAACCAAACTTGTTGTGCTAAAGATTAATCTTGTTTTGCTCACATTGAGAGCATTTAATTTACATTGCTGCTTTATCCCTTGTGTTAGATATGTTGAGACAATTTTGGCCGAATTTAGGTGTTTATCATCACCAAAAGGCTGGTTGACATATGTTTTAGTCTGAGGCCAGGTGACGTTGCCTAATTTGGCTTGATGAAGTTCTATACAGAATATTAACATCTTAAAGTTTCAATTTATTTATATAAGCACTTTGCACCCCGTTTTGATGCTTCTGCCAGTTTTGGCCAAAAAGGAAAATAGGCCTTTATGAACTTGCAGCTAGCATAAATAAGAGGGACACTGTTTTTTTCTCACTTTCTCGCACACATACATACTCACACAAACACACTCACATACACACTGACACTGCTCTCACCACAAACATAAAGATTGTCCCAAATAGATGCAAATACTTTTTATTTTTGTAACTAAAGGCAGGTTTATAAATCTTCAAAAAGCTTACCAATGCCTCATAGACATGAGACAAAAACAAATTAATGTACTGATATGACTGTTCTGACGTGTTACATTGTACAGGTCATAATGGATGTTATTGTGCCAAAATCTGCCCCTGATCAAATGCAAGACAAACATTACATGTGTAAGATACTAAAAATGCACCCACCATTTTTTTCAAAAGCACATCATGACCATCATAGCCAGTTAGATGAAAAATGTGTGCATATTGTGTGCTTTGTAATTAAAAACAAGTGGTGTAATAAAGGCAAACCTGTCCTATATGGTCAAAAAACTGAAATATGTGGTGAAGTTTGTAATGATAGTCAGTGACATGATGGTAATTTCAAATAATTACTTTTTGAGGAGGTTTAATATGTATATTTCACAATTTTGAGGTGACTTGTATAGCACTGGCCATTTTTGTCCAAAACACTATTCGTTGGTTAAACATTGTAACATAACACAAGGGTTAACACAATGTCCAAGAGCCTAACAGGGAATTTAGACTAGACTTTTTTGAATTATACAAATGGGTCTGTAAAAGACACTTGTACATAAAAAGCAAATATTTTATTGTTCAACTTAGATTTTACAAACAATGAGTATTTTCTCTTAAAGGTGTCTCAGACAAATATATCAAATCTGTCACATAGAAACAGAAATTGAAACTTGGGAAATGACTTGGGAAGATGCAATAATCCTGAAGTGTATCCAGCCTTCTCATGAGAGTACATGACAGACTTGTATTTCTAATTATTACGACTTTTTCTGTTTCTTCTTCTCAGCCTCCTCCTCTTTCTCTTTCTCAATTTCAGCCACAAGGACTTCAATTTCTTTGGAATCCAAAATCTGAAAGTGAGAGACAAAAACAAAGATTGTTAATTAAAGGAGTCATAATTACAGATGTAGTTAAATGAATAGTTTGGTATTTTTATGTTTTACATTATTTCCTTTAAATTCCAGGGAGACGCGGAAAAAAGTAAAAGATTAAAAAGCCCAAACTATTCCTCGAAGTGCATAGTGTGTCTATTAACCTTTAATGGCTGGTTTCTCCGAATAACAGCCAGCTCAATGTTCTTGCCTCCTGACTGAACAACCTGTGAACATATGACAATGACGAAGATTAGCGTACACAATCTATAACAGTTAGCAACAATAATTATATTTTAGCAATATTTTATCCAACCTCCAGCAAAGCTTTGATGGCAAGCTTGATAGCGTCATTGTCGGTGGCGATGGCTTCATCTGTGCAGTTCTTCTCCAGAAACTCTCTCACAGTCTTGGCACTGCGGCCGATGGCATTTGCCTACATACAAGAGGTGAATAAATGATTAGACGTCTATAAAATCACAAAACACAGTCATTTATACTGTGTTACAACCAGAAACACTCATAATTTGATATATATTTCCATAAACATGACATGAAGGAATATCATTCACGCCCAATGTGTTGAGATTACAGAAACAAACCTTCCAGGCATGGTATGTTCCTGAGGGATCTGTCTGGTACAACCGTGGGGTCCCATCAAAATCAAAGCCCACAATCAGAGCAGAAATACCAAAAGGCCTGCGTCCATTACTTTGTGTGTAACGCTAGGGAGAGAATTGAGAGAAAAATATGGGCATGGCTGTATGATTGCATAGATGCCCAATGCATTTATGATGACGAGTATGGCTGCAAAAGGTGGCGTGCGTAATAGATACCAGTTTACCTGTTTTAGAGTAGCAATGTGTCGTGTGATGTACTCCACAGTAACAGGGTCCTCTACAGTGAGACGGTGGCTTTGACACTCAACCCGGGCTCTGTTGATGACAATTCGAGCATCTGCAGTCAGACCTATAAGACAAGAAGAGGGGCAAAATTGCATCCGTAATTAGGTAAAAAATTAACACCCAACTTTTGTACACATCAGCCAATTCCGAAAGTACTTCTCTCTATGAATAAACAAGGCAACAGTGTATTAATCTTACCTGCAAACGCCATACAGACATGCTCATCCAATGCACATATTTTTCTTACTGTCCTTTCTTCTTGAAGTTTAGCAACAGACTTTTTTTCAACGCCAAGAACCACAATGTCTTTACCCCGAATGCCAACCTGCAAAACATACACATACCGTTGTTTTAAATCAGATCTTCAAACAACCAATGGTCAAACATGACATTAGGTTGGAGTTATAAAATATTTACTCGCTACAACAGCGTCAATGAATATCAAGCATCCATGTTAGATCATACTGTATATGTTCAATGACAAGTAAGTGTCCAGAAGTGAGTTCATTTTTCTCCAGGCAGTAGTTAGCTAGCCTAGCAAAAAAGCTAGTTTAGCTTAAACATCACTAGTATTTGCAGTAAGTTGCGTTGCACCAGTAAACAACACAGAGAGTACACAGCTAGTTCATACGATAGTAGTAGATATCAAGATGTAGCAGCAGTCATAACGACTTTCCTTGGCTTTACATTGATGGTACCAACAGCACACGTTAGCTTATATTGTTGCAAGTCATGATGCTTGGTGATCAAACGAGGACAACTGTGCAAGAACAAAAAAGTGCATGAAGTAATCCTTATCTGGCGGAAAAATACCATAACGTATAAATAATATATTATACACATTAACGAAAGGTTTGAATGCAAATTGTGTTGGTTTCACTCATTTACATTTAATATTTTCTAGCTAGTTTTCTAGTTGGCTAGCTAGCTAGGGTAACTTAGCAGTGGTTGGGTGCATTTTTTGGCACTCACCGCAGTTGAGCCTTTTTTCACAGCCTCTTGCGCATATTCCACTTGAAAAAGATGTCCATCAGGGGAAAAGACTGTTATAGCTCTATCATATCTTGCAGCCATTTCTAACTAACGTTTACAAAAGAAAAATACGGCACAATAAAAGCCAACTGCTGCTCGCTAGATACACACAACTACGTAATTCTCAATGCGTCCTTAGAACGCATGCGCAGTAGACAAATTAGAGGAAGAGGAAGAGCGCGTCTCTCTTGACAGTTAGCAAACATCAATGAATATATTTCCTTGAAAACAAAGCCTTAAAATAATTAGTTAATGTTACCTGTTCTAGCTTGTAAGGTATCTACAACTGAGCAACTCGCTCATAGTGCATTTTAGGTTAGTTTAGTTCAACATCAGCTATCCATACCCAGCTCTGCTTATAAAGTTAGCTGGCTTATGCTATACTGAACATTATTTAACCCCCTCCCTCCTTGCCATAAGCATGCAGGAAGACTATTTTGAGCAAGTCAGGAGGGTAGCGGCTTGGTCTATTGCTAAAATGGCAACGGTTGCACCTGACAACACATTAACACCTTTGAAACAGATGTGCCTCAAAGCAACCAGTAGCTATATGGCGGTGCTGGGCACAAAATGCCACGGTAAGATGTTTTATTATAACCACAGCTGTAAAGCCAAGGTTAATTGGAAAGATCTTAATTTAAACGTAATTCTTTAACACATCACCAGTCATTAAACCAATTCGTGCAGCTGTTGGTTGGACTCACCACACCTTGAAATGTATTGACAGTTGAACCTACTCCAAAAGATGATATTATAGCCGTCTTGCAACGGCTTTGGTCGGTGGGCTGAATGTTTTTTATGTACATTTTCACAGATTTACCAGTTTCCCTCCTTAAGGACCTCTTGCCTTATCTAAATATAGTTGACTTGGATCTGGTTCAGCCTGCCTTAAATCTAAAAGGTAGGTGGTACTAGTCCTTCCTGGCATATGTGGACGGGCAGTATTCATTGGAAAAATTTATTGATTTGTAAGTCAGTCAACACCACACATTCCATATTATGTCAACGATTGTAGTTTTTTTAACACTTTCCCATGCTTGTTTTGCAGGGATCTCTACCTACTCTGCATGGGTTGGAATATATAGAGATATGATGGGGCCTCGAGAGGTAGGTGTTTTTGTCATGTTATATTTTGCATTTGGGAAAATATCCGACTACAGTTATCTCTGGCTTTGTCCTTCAGGTGCTGTTGATGTTGCTAAACCAATGCAAAGATTGTAAGTTGTATGTAGGCCTAGTTCTAGCGAACACTACCTTAGTTGTATATAAAGGTTCGTACGAACTGTCTCCTTTCTTTCAGGTAATAGATCTTCATACAGAAGAGGATAGCAAGCAGAAAGTCATGCATACATTGTTTCAGTTTATGTTTTATGGATACAGATTTAGAGGAGATATTAAGTATATCTCTAATATTAACTTTAACTCTCTCCTCTTGATGATGGCCAAATACATTGTGCAGTTACGTCTGCTACCGTCTTCATACATACGCAGTTACACAACAGAACTAAGGCCTGTTCTTAGCATCCTTGAGACAAGTGTTAGATGTGTGGAAATCAGAAACCCCATAGAAGTGTCTCGAAAGAATCCAAACTTTTTATACGTTCTCCACCGAATCATTGACCATGGCATAGCTAGAGATGTGTTCATACGGGACCCAGATCCTATTTCCCTGGCCTGGATACTTTGTGGTAGAGGATCTCAGTTTTCTCACCATCAATGTCCAGCAACATTTGGACATGGAGAGCAGTTCAAATGTATCTCCAACCATGTTACAGACACAGCTGAAGAAGGATCAGGTGCCCACCTTCTTCTTGAGAGACAGGAAGCTGCTGATTGTGATCAGGTCCTCAGGATTCCTCACAAAAGGCTAAGGTTAAGCCTACCTCCAGAAGAGAAAGATCTGGGGTTGCCCACATCTACATGCAAATGTTTGGATCCTGATCGTCTGTGTCAAATGTTCACTGCAAATTCAGGACTAAAGGAAGAGACCTGCCCTCGGGGACAAATTCATACTCTTCAGATATGGAATTGCTACGATAACATAGTTCCTGTGCTGATATCTTTCTTACCAACCTGGCTGTGTCTTCAATCTCTAACCCTGGAAAGTACAGGTACGTTTGTGGACCTTTAATATGGTTTACAATTAGACGATGGGTGGGAAAAAAAAGATTTGTTATTGTCTCCGCAGACATCTTCACGGTGGTCAATGTCCTGAGCTTGGCCCGGTCCTTGAAGCAGCTGTCGGAGAACTCCAGCAGTTCCCTCATTGACTTGAGTGTTGCGGTCCTGCCCAACCCTTCACTCATGCAGACCCTACTGGATGCATGCCCAAATCTCAGGTCGTTTTCCGTGGAGCTCTACCCTAATTCAGAGGAAGACCGATCCCGTGCCGGAGAGTCTTCTCAGTCCACATGTGCAGGTGACTGCCTATACACTCCAACTCATATGTCCCATATATAACATTGAATGTCTGATGTGTATACGTTGTTTTTGTGTTACCAAATAATCTTTAACTTTCTGACTTTAGATGTACCTCTTGAAAAGCTGTCAATAAAAGCACCACTTTTGGTGACAGTGTGGGAGTATC
The DNA here is from genome assembly GCA_036023535.2 of Galaxias brevipinnis. Lineage (NCBI taxonomy): Eukaryota > Metazoa > Chordata > Actinopteri > Galaxiiformes > Galaxiidae > Galaxias > Galaxias brevipinnis. Next base: position 7,504 of record JAVQIZ010138388.1, on the reverse strand, counting down.
ATTTGTCAGTTTTAAAACACTCCCCAAATCTCACAACCCTTCATATAACTGGTATTTGCCTAACAAACAGCAAGCTCCTCACTACTCTCTCGGGTAAGTAGTTTACTGGTAATCTCTGGGGAGTTGTAATGAGCTGTATGTTTTTTTATTTGTTTTTACAACATATAGTTTGCAACCCCCCTTATAACCTTTTTTCGCTTTTCCAGAGTCAAATCAGCGCTTAAAGAACCTCCACTTTGAGGATATGAACTTGGCAGATTGTCACTCCGAAATCTTTACTTTGCTTGCAAGCTGCCAGCTGGAAAGTACAGTAATATCTTACTAAATAAACAAAATATTTATGAGAGGTCTCTCTTAGTAATAAAATGTCAGTTTAAAAATGTATCAGTTTCTCGAAAACATCAGTTTCAAAGTTTTAATTTATGCATTTTCTCCACTCCCTCATTGTTTCTCTCCCTTACATTGAAAGGATTAACGTTAAAGAGCTGTCGCCTTCTTGAGAAGTGCAGCAACAAGGAAGACTTTCTGCGACAGCTAGTAGATTCTCTCAGGAGGGTATCATCTCTTCAGTCCCTCAACCTGTCTCAAAATCGCCTTGGTAATGACTCTTCTTAAGCCTGGGGTATTGTCTATTTGTAAATGTTTGAATAATAAATAATGAAATAATTTATTCCTATCACTAGCCAAGAATGTGACAGCCTTAGGGGACCTTTTCACTGGTTCCACACCAAGCACAATAAAAGAGCTGGACATCAGGCAAGTATTACCAGTAATTGAATTGTATTTCAACTTTAGTCAAACTTGTTGGATTTTCTTATCCTTTACTGTAATTTGACATCCATAGCGCAAACTTCATTCAGTCCGCTGAACTGCTGCAATTTGGGATGCTGCTGGTGACACATCAGCCACCTCAGCGACTGAACCTCGATCTCCGTCAAAACCCACTAGACCGAGACCAGGAAGAATGCGACAAGGCTCTGAGCATGCTTTTTTGTGTGTGTGAGCCGCTCACAGACAAATGGAATTCCAGGGATACCATGGCTGACCACATCAGCAACATGTGAATAAAACCTTGAATAATTTTCTGTTTGCTGATCTCACAATGAATGCATTAGGATAATTGCTTTGAGACTGTATATAAATGTAAAAATATAGATATTTTTGTTATTTTTTAAAATAACCCTGTAATAAAACATTAGTTTTGTTTCAAACATCGAAATGTTATATTTTAGCATGTACAAAAAAAAACAAATAGTTAAATTACCAACCAATGGTGAAAACATTTTCTTCTTTACACGGTAAATAATGAAGAATATAGTTTATACATTTAATATAACATAAACATTCACATTACGCTTGTATTTACACGAAGTGGAAGGAACTACAGAAAGTTCAAACGATATTGCCAAGAAAGCGAAGAGACAGTTCTTAAAAGAAAAACAATGGAAGTTGACAAAACTGAATGTTCTGACCACACACATTTCTAGCACATGATTCCTGTTCCGTTACAGTATTTTGACCAGTGTACAGGCTCAGAGTTGATTCCTTTGACAACAGCTAGCCTGTGTCAAAGCCTGGTATCATACCACGCCCCTCTGATCCTCGTGCGATCGCTGGTGGAACACAAAGGACACGGCAGCGTCCCAGGACGCCTGCAGCACCGAGTCCTTCAGGCCCTTCTTGTCAGAGCAGTGGTACCACTGCGAGAGGTCCCCGGTGCAATCTGAATCGTCAGGTGGAGGTTTCACTTGTCGTCCGTTGACACAGCGCCGACAGCGGAACCTAGCCAGGTCACCAGAAGGAAATTACATTTGACACTAGACACTACCTGCAGATGTTATAAGATGACTATAATAATAATCATCAAGGGAGACTTAATGATTCAATCCTGGAAGGGCACACAACACGTAAGACATGGCAAAGCTCACCTGTCATGAGTGTCACTTGTTGTGTCTTCGCAGAGGGTGAAGAGCTCTCGCAATTCTCCCAGAGAGAAGTGGCGCTCCACGTCCTGCTCCTCATCCACCACACAGCTGCTCAGGGCCTTCTTATGAGCCTGTCTCTGCAGGATCTTTTCCTCAATGGTCCCGGTCTGCAGAAGGAGAACACACAATACACAATGTCTATTCCTGCCTTACAAGAACACCAAACATTCTGCCAGAGAAGTCACTCTACCATACAAATAAACTGTTAGATCAGCAATTGTATTTGACTCACAGAGAGTAGTCTGTAGATGAAACAGGTCTTTTTCTGTCCATCTCTCCAGACACGAGCCATTGCCTGCTCATCGTTGGCTGGGTTCCAGTCGGGATCAAACATCACTAAACGGTTAGCACCAATCAGATTGAGGCCACACCCACCAGCTTTGCTGCTCAGCATGAAGATGAACTCTGGGCTCTACAACAGAAAGAGACAAAGAGGTTGAAAGTAGCACTTAGAATGCACGATTAAATCCACAGTCCCCAACATAACAATTCCTGTTCACAATATTTGAAACTTACAGATGGACTGTTAAATCTCTCAACAATCTTGGCTCTTTTCTTGATAGACATAGTGCCATCAAGTCGGACGTAGAGGTACCTTTATGAGCAAAGGAAGGTGTTTATTTTCATTCTAAGTCACAAGTCTTTCTGTTATACATTGACTACCCTGAAACAATACAATATGTTCCTTTTCTCACTTACCTGCGAGATCGGCACAGCTTCTCAAAGAGATCTAGTGTTTGCGTGTAGTTTGAGACGAGCACCACTTTGTCACTTGTTGTGCTCCTTGTCATGGCCAGAATGTAATCCAGAACCAGCATTTTCCCTGAAGCAAAAGAAAACACATTAAAAGTTGAATATAAATCATTCAACAAGAGCAGTAAGAAACTGAAGTTGAATGTTCATACCAGATAGCTGTGGCTCCACTGCTTTAGTAGAGTAACCTGCTGGGAAGAGATCTAATGCGCCTTCAAAGCCCTCCTCCCCCTCCAAACATTTATCATAGATCAAAGCTGGGTCTGGAACACACCGCAACAAACAAATTGAGGGCCTATAATATAGCTTTTAAAGCATACTTAAAATTTAAATCTTGTGGTGATTGTTTGAATTGTTTGGAATGCTTACGATTGCAGAGCTTCTTGAGTGAGGTGATAGAAGACAACGATGACACGCTGATCTTGCCCTGCTGTAGGGTCTCAATGGGCTTGGCCTGCCTCAGGAACTGCTTGTATAGCTCCGTCTGCAGTGGGGTCAGTCTGCAGCGGGAAAAAGGCACACTTCCAGGTGACCAACTCCTTATCAACACATCTAACTATAATATATACGCTGGTTTGGTATATTCCAGGTAGGATCATTCACACTGCACCTGCAACAGACCACCTGCTCAATTTTCACTGGGAGGTACTTGGACAGGATGTCGGACGTCCTCCTGATCAAACACCTGTGAAAAGAGGATGATCAGCCAGCTAGTTCTATGGTAATGAACTAAAGGCTATTAGAGTATTGTTATGAGGAAGCTAGGAGCACCTGTTGACTATGCTAATCAGCTCCTTGAGTTTCTCCTCTCCATTCTGCCTGTCCTTGTCACTGGCATCTGCATCACGGCCCTTTAAGATGGGGATCTCAAAGCGTTTTTTAAACTCCTGGGCAGTACCTAATGCAGACAAATAAAACATAGGGGCGCACAACAACAGTATATACACTTTTCAAAGCCAAATCTGATATGCTATTTCTATGTGCCGTTAGGGTGAAGAAGTTTACCTAGGATACCACCGTTTACAAAGTGTACCAGACTAAAGTATTCCAGCAGGTCATTCTGAATAGGCGTTCCTGAGATTAGCACTCTCCTCTTGGAACTCATTGCATTTAGGGCCTGGTATGTCTGGTTGTCAGAGTTCTTTAGCCGATGACCCTATACCAGAGAAAAGCATCTTATCGTCGCGGAGCAAGACAATCGGTACGGATTAAATGAAAGAAACAATAAAAAGCATCAACTGGATGTTACAGATAAGTTACCTCATCACAGATGACTAGTCCAACTTTCCCCTTGTGTAGAACCTCTGTGTGCAGTCGAAAGGTCTCATATGAAATGATCAATATTGGAGTGGGCACCCTCAACCCATTTTGGGATATAAAATTTACTGTGGACGTAAAAGGAGTCTTTTAGTAGATACTACAGACTGCGGATAATTGGATAAATTAATCCCTGTGAATATTTAATTTGGCCTACAAGCAATACTATGTACCAAGTTTCTTGTCTATCTCTTCCTTGGAGCCTCCATCGATGGCCACTGGTGTGATCCGTCCCCCCAGCCACTTGCCCACTTCATTGTACCAGTTACGAACCAAGCTGGAAGGGGAGACTACAATAGCCTTGTCGATTTCCGGCTTGCCATCAGGACTCTGACGCAGCAGAGTCCATATTAGGGCAATACACTGCAAGGTTTTCCCTAGTCCCATCTCATCAGCCATGATACAGCCATAAGAGTCTGCAATGCGTCTCCCAGTCACACAGTCCCACAGGAACTTCACTCCCTGAGCAACAACAAATAGCAATATTGTTGGTGACGTGAGATGAAACGTTTAGCACTCCTTTCTAGGTATCTTTTTGAAGTTTAGCTACATGGCAAAAGCTACCTCTCTCTGATGGGGCCGGAGGATTTTTCCTAGGACTGGATCCACAACAACATGTACTGGAATCTTTTCCCTGTAAAGTAACATTATTTAGTCTTATCTTTTCCAAACAGTGCCCAGCTTGTGTCACCAGTCATCTTTTTCATCCATCTCAAGTAGAAAAAGTAACCTACTTGTCAGCTTTGATCAAGTCATGAGCGCTCAGAGGTGGCGGCTCATAGAGAACCAAGGCTCCCTCTTCAAATGGATCGTGCAGCGCCTTCCGTACTCCAGCACGTTTCAATCCAAGTGCCCTGATACCCAATGCACCTAAGGATAGAATATTATATAAAACAGTGTTGACCTTTACTCACATAACTCAGTAAATGTATGTTTAGACACACAAGAAAATAGAGTTACCTTTGTAATTTGAAATTGGGATTTTGAAAGGCTTTGAGAGAATACTTCGAATAAATGCCTCCTGTAAAAAAAAATTTTTTTTTAAAACCCCGCAAATTGAAAAAATAACTTGAGGAGATAAGGACAAAAAAGAAAATGCTTTAGAGACCGAACACTTACGTGCTTATTGCTGTCCATGCATACAGGCATATTTGTCAGTTGAGTTAAAGGCTTTCGGAAAGGTGAGATATAGCTCTCAGTGCTTTCTTTAGATCTTTTCTTATGCCTATTTTTCTGCATCAAACCGAAAGAAAAAAATCACTTAATACAATATCACACAAACCTTTTGGTGTCAAAAAATAAATTAATGATAATAATAATAATAATTATACTATTCTATATTCTATATATTCTACTATACTATATTATAATAATAGTAATACATTTTATTTGTGGGCGCCTTTCAGTACATTCAAGGTAATCGGTTACAGAGTCTGATCATGCTCAAACAGGCTAATTAATAATATAATATTATAGGCTACTTACAACTTCTGGGCTCCAGTCATCATCCTCAGACGAATCTCCTCCTTGCTTCCGCTTGGCAACTTGACTGGGTGCAAGGCTTCGTCTCTGTGAAATAATAAAATAAAAACAATTTAAGGTTTCTATCATCACGCTTAGTCTGGACTGACAGCTTTAAATTAGCACTCCGTACACAATACCACCACTACTAGCGCTGAGTGTACAGTACAGTTTCAATGTTTTAAAGCCTGGACACTGACCAATTTACAATTAAATTAACAAGAAATATGGCTGTTTTCAACCCAAACGTCCCACTTACCATTTTCCTCGACTTGCTGAGCGCTGTGCCTGCTGTGTATTGTTTTGTCGTTGCTTTACCTTGCTTGCTGAAGTTTTTAAGGAAGGTGTTTTAAGTTTGCGCATCCAATTTTACATTATTGGGGCTACATGGCTTCAAGGGGTAATATAAATAGTCATGATCTTTATACAGGTTGAAGCTACTAGCGTTTGCTATCTAATGAGAAAAAAGAATATGATTCATCTGGTCTTTGCATTATTTGGTTTGTTTACGTCTGTTAAATATGCCGCGCGCAGATATGCAAGAACAGTATGGCAAGCCCAATTGGACATTTATGGTCCGTTACAGCAAAGTACAATTTTTTTTAAGAAATGCTGAATCGTGTCGCTAGAGGACGCCCCTGTGTCTATATTTCGGGTATCCTACATTGCTCACAATGATTCATGCTGTGCTCTCAGAATAATAAAAATACGTAGGATACAAATCACCTCCTGGATATATGTTTGTATGGTGTATTTCGGGTCACTATAGGCTATTGTGAAAACAAATTTACATCAGTCTCCAAAAAAGCATCATAATGAAATTAGTATCATAAGACCCCAGAAAAATATGTGGAACCCCCAGCAGACATGATACTTTACAGGGGGCCTTCCAAATCACCCACAGTTATTTATTTATTAACAGAGGCAGGGATAATGAAGCTTTATTTTTGAAATGTCTCTATCCCTGTCTGGAGGCAGGGCTTAGTAATTCCATATTCACACATAGCATTCATACCTTTAAATCTTGTTTGTTTATTTTGTTGTTCAAATATTCTATTGAGCCAGCGACTGTTTTTGGGACTGCAAGTTCATAATCAAAAAAGCATGATAAGAGATTTTGGGCAGATCGGTCTGGCTTTGGCCGTGGCAGACATTCATGCCAGGGAGGATACCCGTGCTGGTGGTCCCCAAAATGATCTGGATCAAATCAAATCTACAGTAAAAAACACAAAACAGCATTGCTACATTGTGCTCCTAGTGCATTCCTGAGAAAAAACAGCACACCATTAAAGGCCATTGGCCATGTCTTGCCGTTCCCCTTGTATTATATTATTGATCCATTTCTGAATAATTAGGTAACTTGTAACCAGTTAATTTTATATGGAGAAGAGAAGCTCTGAGAATCTATCTTTGACATTAGGATGTGACTTTTATCAGTTTGTGACTGACAGTCCAGTTGCAGTAGGCTACTGTACCGATCTAAAATTCCCTGGACAAAGTCTTAAAAAAAGACATTCCTCCCATTTTGTCTTTTTTATCATACCAGGTTTCTCCTAGAATTTGCATCAGAATGTCTGACGGTCTCAAAGGACAGAAATGTGTGTTTTGATTTAGCAGAATTTGTTGAACACATCCATTGGAGAAAAGAGTTGAGTTTCCTACTAAGCAGTGGAGAATGTCAAGTTTTTGCTAAGGCAGATTTTAAATAATTGATTTAGTGTTTAAGCAAACACTTTGAGGGTGTAGTGTTACGAAAAGCAAGAAAATGGACTGTAGGAACAAAACGTTTAGTTCATGGACTGCCTGCCTGCCTTGTAGAATGCAAGGTTCTAGTCAACTCCCTTTACAAGAATGTCTACGTGTGTGTGAGAGTGGGGGGGTGTGGGTGTGTGTGGGTGTGTGCGCGAGGGGGCGGGGGGTGAGCGGGG
>JAVQIZ010138381.1:0-13969 GCA_036023535.2 Galaxias brevipinnis | reverse complement strand
TACTAAATAGTTTTTTTCTTTGACAAACCCATCTTATGTCCACACACACACACACACACACACACACACACACACACGATCAAGTTCAACGACTCATAGTCCATTTTACACTATCAATTGCGGCACCAAAACCCTAACATAGCACCACTATAATTTATATAAATTTTTTTGTAAAATCAAGCTTCAGTCAAGTTAGGTTTATACCACTACTAAAAGGGACCGTTCGTACCATTAGTCTAGCAGGGATTGAAGGTGACAAACCTAAACAGCTAAACATTTACAGTAAACAGAGATTAATTCAAAAAACTGAGTTCGAATCGAATATTTAAGTTGTAGTGAAGATTACTGTGTTCCAAGCAATTACATATTTTAAAATGTTGAAGATCTAGATCCTACAACGTAGAACCTTTAGCATGTTATGCAGAGCTAAAAAATATAAGGCCAACTTGACAAGTATTTCAACAGTAGGCCTATTCAAGTCTTAATCATAATATAACATTGTTGCCTATTGCACACAACAATCTGAATAGGCTAAAGCTTTTAATAACCAAACACAAATAGCATTGTCTGTGTTCTCGGCCAAATATAGGAAAAGACAGTTTTAGCCAGACTTACTTAAATCACGATGCAGTTGATAATCCTCCACCTGCCTTTCTTTATGAGGCATTGTTTTCTATGTCCATTGAAGTAAAGTTATGAGAAGACTTTTCAATGTATTAGGCTCAGTTTCAGCACGATGTCCTCCCCGTCACATGCAGGCTAGGAGTGACTAGTGTATAGAGGGACCACACAATATGCTTAGGTTAACTCCCCTGTGCGTATCTACCAATCCCCAACCGCCATCTCCGCTAAACATGCACCACTCACGCGCCCTTCCTTGCGCGCGCGTTTTAACGCACACGCACACACACACACACACACACACACACACACACACACACACGCACGCAAAAAACTCACTATAGAGAGGGTAATTTCAAATCCATTAATTGATAGTGCACATTCTAACGAATACACAGGCCTACTTTCTCTTGTTGGATCAATGAAGATGGTAGGTTTACCAGAGTATGCACACAACGTCTCACTACAAACCGCTTTTTTTCAGAATTCCTGGCCATCACACAGAACTTAAAGTATTACTTTTGGAAATGGATATTAGGTATTTTCGGTATTTGTTTTTAATATCATGTCATATGGGCTTTACTCTGTCTTAACTTTGCTTTAATGGGGATTTCAACTTGCGATATGACAATATAGGCTACTTTAAGAAAAATATATCTTTTGTCAGTCTGCATGAAACATTCCTTCTTAGTAGTTAAATTCTCTTTTATATATATTTAATTGAAATATCTGAATACACGTTTTGGGGTTGACATTCATTTTATTTCAATGTTGTATATATAGAAATATCTTCTATTTCCTATGCACACATTTTTTAGATCTAGGTCACAATATTTTATTCATCAACGTTTATATGGTTAATATCGCACTAAACTCATGTTCGAAGTGCAATAGGCCTATTGACTAAATTAGGCCAACTAGGCAATATACCTGTTGATGGTATAATATCTGCATGGTCATTGCTGCAAAAGGGAAATAATGTGTAGAGATAAAATGAGTGAACCACTTCACTAATGCATGGATTAGCTGTTTAGCTATGAGTTAAGCAAATTATTTGTTTTATGCGCGACTGCGTTCAATGTGCATTTTGCAACACTGCAGTTCTGCTATGTTCAATATAGGCCTCAATCAGCGGTGCTATCCGTCTCATTGCCCTTTTAGTGTGTGTGTGTGTGTGTGTGTGTGTGTGTGTGTGTGTGTGTGTGTGTGTGTGTGTGTTGGGTTCTTTACGCAAGAGAAGCAAGTTCTGCGAGGGTCAGGTAGGCCTACATTAAATAGAATGAGCCATATAGCTTGTCAATGAGCACTAAGCAGCATGCTCAAGCTGTAGGCCTATTTATCCTGCACGTTTGATGACAAAATGTACCGCTGCACTACACAGGGATAAATGTGGAGTTCAATGCGCAACTTGGCCTATGGTTTCTTACAATATATACTTTGCAAAGAAAACTTGAAGCTTAAATCATTTTGCCAATATTGTCAAAAAAAAACACGTGAAATCTTATACATACACATTGAACCTTTTCCCATACACATTGACAACTACAAGTTACGTCATTGAAAAAAGGCCTTTCTAATGGCCATAGAAATATAATTGAATACAGGCTGCAAGAACTCAGTGACAGAACAGAACCCACGCCGATAAGACCGGTGATAAAGTAAGAAACATTAACTTAAACTTTGATCAGTATATTCATACTACCTGACGACTCATATGATATAGGAAATGACATAAACTGTAATAATAAATGGCATTTTCTATCACCATAATTCACGCATCTCTATAGGCCTAACAAAATACAACTAGGCCTATGCCGTTAAAACAGTTTTTGCTCCGGGTTGTTCGTTCAGAATAATACGTGTCTGCCAACTGAACATTCGTAACATATGTATACATTTTCCCATGAGCAAGTGACCGAGAAAAATTAGCCCCACAGAAAGAAGTCAACATCAAGTTCAACAACGTGCAGTGAATATTAGCATAACAATAACGTCTGGAAGCCCTGATGTCCCCAAACAACAGAGTCTAGCGTCAGCACGTCACTCTGCAGGCCCCTCTCCACTTTCCCAGGCTCAGAACAATATCCCAACTGAACTCTGCACTGCAATACAGAAGCCTTTCTGAATAATACTTGTGATGTAGGCATACCGGAGGCAACGGGAGACTGTCACTGAAAATAAACATAGTCCCAGTGATTCCTCCATAATCTTCAAATTCAATTTGTTTTCACATAGCCTATGTTATATATTTGATTATCAGGAATAATAAATGGCTTAGTAATTTGAAGACAGAATATGCATATTAGAGCCATAAAAATGTGAATTAAAGTATGCTAGACGTGATAATGTGATAAACTTAATCTGTAGTCTATTCAAAATAAGATAATGCTAGACACTGAAAAAAGCTATACGGACGTCACTATCAAAAGTGAAAATAGGTTACACACAAAACACTTCGTATAATCCAAAAATACCAAAATGATCTTAAAAAGCCACTTCATTTCAACGCAATTAAATTTGAGTTAGAGCGTGCGTGAGATACAGAATATAGAGAAATCAAAGAGAGATAGGGAGGAAGAATCGTAGTTCAATTCACAAACCTCGATTAGTGTGACGCATCTTCATTCAACCATTATGTTCCTCCTATGCCTGACCGATTATCATTTTCTTTAAACCCCGAAAATGTTTTTATCACATTGGCAATGACACTTCAGCAGCAAAGGCGTACATGTTGAAGACCATTCAGATAGAGAATACATCCAATGAGCAAACAAGACGAGGAGGGAGAGTTGGGAGGAGTGCATGGAGAGGAGGAGAGAATAATCGGCCTATCAAATTCGCCAAATAGGATACGTGGGAAAATGCATAGACAATAAAAGTCTTAAGGATTTTATTTGACGGTGCATGGGCTATGTATGACATAAAGTATAGGCGTATAGCCTTAGGCATTTAAAAAAAAAACATTTATCCCATAGGCCTATTGCAAATATAGTTTTTTTCTCGTATTTTTATAACGCTGAAGATTAAAACATTTCATGCAACATAATTGTATTAATGCTCACAAGCAGAAGTGAGATGAATGCAATTTTATTGATAATCCACCTGGCTTGTATACGGTCAGGGAGGTAAAGATGCAGGTGCAGTATTTGGCGCGGGATATTCAAAATAATTCTACTGCGCATGATCTGGATTTCACTCGAACCATATATGGCGTAGAGTAGTCTGTGCTGGCGTTACCGATGTTGCGTTTGTGTAACAGACCAGCCTGTGTTCAGACATCTGTTGCAGCCAGGCCTAATAATTGGGATGTGGTTGTTGACTATTGAATATTTTTGATCATGAACTTTTCGTTATTGCTGGTAAATTACAAGTAGGCTTACCGTAACGTGTATTTACACTTGAGCAAAATTGATAGGCCCACTCTATACTTTATAGACTTGACAGATTTAAACATATAGGCTATAATCCATTAGCTTGATGATTATTTACATTAACAAAAGATTAGGCTATAACCAAAACGACGTTTAACAAGTTAAGCTGGTTTAACTTAATTTTATGTAGCTCTTTTCAGTAGGCCTAATAGATATGGCCAGACATAGATCTAACAAACATAAAAAGCCTGCACTTATGATTTAAATTGAAACATAATTTAAAAGCCTTCATGTCTTAGTTGTATTTCTATAGATGTGCATGAGTAGTGTCACATTATTGATCAGATCAATGTTATTTGCTCAAAGTTGTTCAGAAATCTATGTAGAGGAGTTCACCAATTAACAATAGGTCATTTGCAAAATAATTGAAAAGAATATATCCTGTTTAATAAATTCAACAAGATGTTAGTCACAAGACAACGATGATCTTCTTTAGATTTAATTGGTTACAAGTTACAAATGTACCTTACCCTAAAGCTATTTTACAGGCCTACCAAGAAATATAATCTTGAAGGAAGATAATGTATACTGCAGCTTTGATGCTGTATTGGAATACTGCATGTAGGAGTAATAGATATAGTGCAGATTTGAATCTGGAAAAAAAAGGAATATAATGTTGTTATTACTAAATAACTCATAACTTACAAGGATGGTAATTCAACGTTTTATGATTTGTGACCAAATTACTTAATATTATTAGCTAGTTTATTTCCACATCAGCTATATCATTTGCATTTGTCCAATGGTCTATTTAGTTTTGGAACTAAACTCTTGAGTTAGCATTTATAACAGAGACTTCAGTTCACACGACTACAATAAAATCTAAATTTTTTATGATGTACAGTAGTATACATATAGTATCTACTTTAGTTTGTTTTAAAATATCTGGCCTGTCCAACCTTTTTAAATTTGTCGGTTTATTTTATTTTATATTTAGACTCCGTAATCTAAATTTGATCCAATCCTGTTTACATTCAAATAACAGCTTTAGTGTAAAAACCCTTTACTCCGTGGCAACTGATAATTGGGACACACTGTGCTATGGAATGAAAGATAATTGATAAACAATTATGTTAAAAGAGCATAAAGGTGTGGAGGACATTGTTTTTTATTAGTCTCTTCTATATCCTATCTGTTCAATTTTAATCTTCATTCTTCTGTACTTGGCCTCTCCGTGATTTGTTATTTAACTAATACGTATACAGAAAACACCACCATTGTCATATTAATGCAATCAATGGCAAAGACAATCAGTGGTAATGATTATGGTATATCAAATGTGGACTGTAGTCCAGGCAATGTTCCAGAATCTATCATTATAGCATGGGTATTGGTTATCACAATCTATAAGAGGTCCAATCTATCTATCTTTTTATTGTGTTTTATCATTAAAAGCTATTTTAAATCTGAACAATGTAATCAATAAAACCAGGGCCAGAGCAAGACTTTGCCACAGAAGAGAATGTTAAATAAAACTAAAGATATCCTATGATATCCTGGATGAAGGCAAAATGCTGAATGCTAGTAAAGAAAGGTAATTTCAAAGTGAGGTACAACCTCCACTCATTCTTTTCAATTATCTATAAGGTCTGAAAACATCCTCATATCTTAACAGTTATGGTTAAATAGCTAAAATAATTAATTGTATTCCATAGAAGACGGTAATGATTAAAAGGCTCATCACAATATATAAAGCATCAGTTTTCTTATTTTGAAGTTATATACTACACGGAGCACCAGTCCCAGTGATGACTCATAAACATTCCCTTGCTTTGTACATACGTGTGCAGTCCACCCCCTCCCTAGTCAGCAGAATGATTACAAAATGCCCTTGTTCTCAGTACACTATGCCCACCTACCTATGCAAAACTGGCCTTTCTTCTTTTTTTTTTGGTATATAGTAGACATTGTTATTTTTCCTATTGCCTATAAAGCTGAGCTACAACGCACAATGTGTCCGACACTTTTTCACTTTTTCACTTTCTACAGAAACTATAACACATTTAAAATGGATGCCAACTGTAAAATATTGAGGACTTATATTATAATTAACTCCATTTGTAGCCATCAAACTGGTCTGACATTAATTGAAAGGAATTGTGTGATTTTGAGGACTTGGAAAATTGTAGAAGTTCAGGAAAGTTAGACAGATGCCCTCCATGTATTCTGATACATAATATGGTACACTGAAAAACAAAGTAAGAGATGCAACTTTTTGACTTAAGTAAACTACTGCTGTTCTTACACTCTTACAAATGACTGAGCAGTAGCACATACATCATTCTGTTAAATAACACTATGGGTAATCTTTGTTGGCCTTATTGGCCTATGATTATGATCATTTTGAGAAAAACTATGGCATGATCACATCTGTTCTTTCATGCATAGTTGGCCTTTTTCTTTTCTTTCTGAAATATGTATTATTTATTACCCATGTTGGTAAGTCATGAGGTAAGAAAATAGTTATGAAGTAATTTATAATACTTCAATACATTAGAGAAGGCCATCCAAAAACAACTTAAAGGAAATACTCAGAAGTGTGCACAATAATTAATTACCTGTAGGAAGTTTGTTTACATCTGAAAAATGAAATAATTGAACAGACGTTAATCGACTATCACATGATTACAATAATAATTTGTTTAAACAATAAAATGCAAAAATAAAACAAAAAAAACTCTAATGCATAAATTGTCTACCTGGTATAGTTAACAAAAATGTATTAATAGTTTAATAGTTTAATAGTAATAGTTACATAATAGTTCAACTAAAGTTTAATAGTTTAGCTACTACACAATAGGCTAATGGCTTTAACTTTAAAATGAAACAAACTTACCAATGCATGTTTGCCGAGAGAGCAATGTTAGCTCTTCTTCTGCCTTGTGTGAAAGAGAGAGAGACTAAGCTTCGTACAGCTCTTGTCCCTTAATTTGAAGCAGGCTGGGTTTTATGATAATAAGAGTTGACACCAAATTGTGCATCATAAAAGGAGGGGGCACCCTCACGCCAGCGTTCCCACAGGCACATTCCGACGGTCAAGTTCAAGCTCAAAGCTCGAGCCACTATTGCTATGCAAGGCGTGTCGCGTGGCTAATTCCAAAAAGGCGCGCGCTGCCTGTCGTGAGAGAATTTGCCACTCTATAGAATTCAGGCATGATGTTTCACTGTCAGTCAGGATGTCACCAAGAAACCAACAACACTAATTCAATAGAAAATAGAAATATTTATTGTTGATGTCGTAGTAATTTAGTTTTTTCTTTGAAAGCACGGAAAATCTCGCATTAAGATATCTGACTAATATAGGCCTATATATTTTAGGCTGTGCTGTTTAAAGACGGATTGACGAGCCTGTAGGAATACAACTACATTCCAGAACTGATAATGCCAACCGAAATTAGCAGTTTACTTTATCTTTGCTACATGGGATGCAGCTTTCTTTCTAGTTAGCATACAGAAAACTGAGCCAGAATATAAAAAAAATTGAATGTGATACCCTTTGAAAAAGTGTAGAAAATATCAGTGATGTCAAACACTAACAAAAAAATTTAACAGCATTTACTCATTCTTCAATTTAAAAGGCCCTTTTCCCTAAAAACAGCTACTTCCCTGAAACTATTAGGTAAAGCCAACTAAACAGTAGCCTAAGGTTTAGTGAACAACATGCTGGAATTTAAATTACTCTTTAACATTTATATATTTTTAATTGTTGCATTTGGAATCCTTGTGTGATCCATTCACAAAACCATTTTCAAGAAAGAAACACACAACATATCTTTCTATACCAATACAAAATTATAGTTTATTTTTCTGCACACCCACACCTGCCAGTATCAGTTGTCAGAGAATCACAGCAATACTTCCTCTTCTCAGTTTCGCCAATCAGTTTATTATATGCATCAATACTTTTCAGCTGATAAAGCGTAGTGTTAAACAGCCTACGTCTAAGATAAAAACAACTATAATTATTATTATCATTCATTCTTAGCTTTATTGCTGAAAAGATCATTTTAGAGTCATTAACATTCAGTAGCTATTTTATACATTTCCGCTGAAGTTGTACAGTGGCGTTGGAGTGTGAGAGAATTTAATTCAGGGCTAACGTCAGACTCCCAAGAAGAAAGGCCTTGCCTGTTACTGTGGAGAGTCTAGGTAGAGTGTAATTGGCTGGCTCCGTCCTAGACATCCCTGTTCCCCCTCCTTATGGTGTTGGATTTGAGGACCCATAAAACGGTGTCTGGTTTTGTGAACCCTTGACCCCAAAGGGAATAAATTCCTAACAGACTATAGGGGTTTATTAGGGTTCTGTCTTTGGAACTATGTACAAGGGAAGTTTTCCTTATAATCGTTTTTATGAAGTTGTTTACTTTGGCTTTCGAAGTTATTTACTTTGGCTTTCGACAAAGACTGTTCACAACGATCAATTTCAGACATGCCAAGATCATCTTTATTTAAATTTTTTAATCTGTTTTGCATGCTCAGTAAAATTATTACGATTAAAATGCTTAAATACCAGGCTGACAACACAGCGACAATGCCAACCGTTCAACAACAAACTAGTCCAATGAGCGCGGCCGTTGAAGCAGCCAGTCATGGCTTCATTTACAAGCCTCTTCAGTTTTACTGTGTGTAACATCCTTCCCCTTGACACACTGCCTTTTATAGTCCCAGCTCATTGGGACCCCGAAACAAACAGGTTAGACCTCATAACATCAAGACCAGGGAGAAACAGCTTAGTTAAGGAACACAGAGGAGGAGGGATGGCCCGGTCATCAGGGAGCTGAACCCCCAGCCCCCCCCCCCCTTTTCCCCCGCGGCCTCCTGGGGGCTGGAGTGTGCCGATGACCACTCTGTGGCTTGATGAACTCTTGGACAGTGCATTTGGTGACCTCTGATGTCATTTGCCCGGACAGCAGACGGATGTGTTTGCAGTTCAATCAGCCCTGATCAATTGACCCTGTAGGGAAAGATCCTCTGGAAAACAAACGTGATGATAACCTGTCTGTCGTGGGAGGCCGTCTACACACAGAGGGCTGATGGTGGTGAAAGAATAGGCTCAGGTTTGATTGCACGTAAATTAACATACTATTAAAAATAATACAGGGGGCTAGGTTCTCAGTATACAGGCAATTCATATTATCTTATTTATAACTTTATACATTTATATTAATATATAATTCAATCTTTCAACATTCGCAATTGTAATTAAATCATCTGCAAGTCTTGGCCACTAGTATCACCGTAAAACCAAACCATTTTACTGTAACCAGACTCATCAGCAATCTGTCAGTAAATGCTGTATGATGGTATAAAAACTGTCAGGATGCTTTTGATCTTTTTGAGAATTGCCTTATTAAATTATTGGGGTAAAACTGATGTTTTGTGATATCGTGCACCACCCTTCTTTAAACCTCCCTATTGATGATGGGCTGAAGTATGTAGCCGTAGGCATTACTTAGTAGACACGGGGAAATCATTATTCATCACACACACACACACACACACACACACACACACACGTACACACACACACACACGCACACACACATGCAGGGTAGTCATTTTTCACCCAGACCTACAGGCCCCTGACAGGTCTGGGAGAGGGTCTGCCTCCATTGAAGAGAGACTGGCAGAGCTGACACCTATGTATAATAACATTAATTATGGGCATCTGGTTGGACGGCCCAGTCTGAGGCCTTCTAGGGCCCTGTGCCGTTGCTATAGGGACTGGTGAGAGCCGTTGGTGAGTTGGGAGGCAGACAGAGACCCCGCTATTCTCCAGAGGGGCGACCAGACATGACCTCTTGTGACTCTCCTCTTTTGATTTGGGTGGGAAAGGGTGATCAGGCAGACAGGGGGCTAGACCCATCATTTAGGATTCATGTTGAGTACGTAGGTACACTGATGCAGCTACAGAGACTACAAAGCAGTGTTGAGTAAAAGTGTTTCATCCCGCTTATCGAAAATACAAAACAAATCAAATCAATCACGGGAGAGAAAAATAAATACCAGTAAACACAACAAGGAAGACTTGCGCACACACAGTTCTAGATATAGCCTGCGATAAAATAAAACGTAGGCTACATAAAGACACAAACCCAAACACAGACAAATACAAATTCAGACACAGAACACACCAACACACACACACACACACACACACACACACACGCACATACACACACACACACACACACACACACACACACACGCATTGTTGTGTTTTCCCACGCCTCTCCATTTGATGTCTCTTTGTCAGTGTGAATAAGGGGAGATGAATGGGAGCTGGACTGGGCAATGACTGAGGGACAGACGTGGCAGGTCAACCTCAGAAACCGTGGTAGAGATCGACCCCTTGTGGACAAAGTGATATAAGCAGGTCAGGAAATGCTTCAAAAGACAGGCTGTTTTTGTCTTATCAAATCCATAGAATGTGCCTAGACTGATTGAGTATGGATCACGGATTTTCAGTGGTTGCTGTCCTAAAAACTAAAGTACACCTTTTGATATTAAGTTTAAAGTTAAATTATGTATTAATGTCTATTGCTTTTGTATTCTCGCTGCAAGCACACCAGCAACCCTCATGCACTCACAAACTAAAATTACAAGCACACATCAGAAAACCTAACACACGCACACACACACACACACACACACACACACATACACACACATACACACACACACACACACACACACACACATGCGCACACACACTCACACACACACACACACACACACATTTCTTGGTTCATGTTGACTACCCAAATTCTCCTGTAGATGTCACTAACAGACATTTCACATTGATTGATTCAGTATGTGACTGGAATTATTAATCCAACACGCTAAATATAATCACTGGTTCATATCAAATACAAAAAAATACAAACCTTTAATGTGGGGATCATAGAGCATGAACAGCATAGAAAGCTCCATTGCTCCACTGAGTTTGTATGTATTCAGCCCAATCTATACATCTTATATATGCTTCTGTTTGTTCTATATAGCTTATAATGCCCATTGTACATTACTGTCGATAAATCATGCTGTTAAAGTCAGCAACGTCATTCAGTGTGTCACAAACTGCGACCACTAGATGGACACATATCCTCAATTTCTCAGCCGTGTCCGAAGAGTAGCACCGGCTGAACGAGTGTGCATCCCTCCCTCACGGTGAAATGTCATGACCAGATGTAACCTGTTCTAAACTGTACCATCGTTCAAATACTCAGTGACTGACGGTTCACACAGCCTCCCAATAGGCTGTGTTTTCAAAACCGTGCAGCTTGTTACAAAATTACAGCGATGAATTTCACGCTCCTTGAGTTAACTTTCGCTGTGATATGTCCTTTTGGTGTACTTACCAAGGTTTTCAGAACAGTTATTACATGCCTCTTCGTCCCCTGTCCCTCTATAGACATAAACATGTGTTATCAAATCATCATGTGTTATCAAACTGAGGTCTTGACCAGCAACCTTCAAGAAAGCTTCTCCAAACATAGGTCTGATAAACATCACAGCAGCTGGAAAGGAGCATTGGCTAAAATCAGGAAGAGGTCCAACGACAGCATCATAAGCGATGACACATGGAGAGAAGAGGCGTGCCGAGGTCAGAGAAGGTGAGGAAAGGTCAGAGACAGTACAGAGGGAAACGTGCTATGGCTTCTCTTTGTGAGAAGGACTCAAGTCAGCACAGTACAGCTTTCTCTGATGCCTCTGCAAGTTTCAGTTAGATCAGCATGTCCCCGCTGAGGTTATTGCTTGGCTTCAAATTATTCCTGAACTGTCGCAAGCAGGAGACAGCAAAGGTACATAATGTGTCTTACAACCTCTGCGTGGGTGTGTTTGTCAAGTTACCGCAAGTGTTACTTGACAGAAAAGTAAAACAAAAAAGAAGCAATAACGAATGAATTGTAGGTTTCGAACCCCCTTCCATCCTGAGCAGACCACCCTAACCCTCGCCGGCTGCCCCGCTCTCACCGTGGGAAGCCCGGCTCCCGGCTGCTCCCCTTCAGCCTTCACGGTGATTTACCAGTCAGTCGGGGCCAAGGTGGTGCTGCTGATACGATATGCAACACTGCCAAGCGTGAATGTTTCTAATGCTGGCGGATTTACAAGCCTTCCTCTGCATAATCCCCACATCACGCTGCCTGCTCACCTCGTCAGGCGGGATGCTCCGACCCTCAACGACGTGAGAGAGGGAGGAATGCTGAGAGAGGGAGGGAGGGAGGTAGGGAGGGAGGGAGGGAGCGATGTATGGAGAGACGGACGACACGAGGCCAGCAGACAGATGAAGGGCAGGCAAGCGCAGAATCACGATGAGATCTCGAAAGGAGTAACCAACATGTAAAAGCACATTGCTTATTCTTTAAAAGTAAACGGTTCATTCTTTAAAAATTTAGGTTCAGGTGATATGACTCAAAAGTTACCAGCTTGCGAGAAACAAAACGTACATGTCAGACAGTTCTTAGACAGGTCTTTCCGATGTTGCTTAGCAGAATGTGGCACTGCAGGCGATACACTGCTGCCTGGTGCTTTGCCTGTCACAGGAGCCACATGTGGAATCTCTAATGCTCACACGCTGGGAGATGTAGTTCAAGAATAACTAATCAAGCGGAACAGATGTGTAATTTGTTCAGAGCACTACGTGTGAATGTGTGTGTCTGAGTGCACGTGTGCTTGTGTGTGTGTGTGTGTGTGTGTGTGTGTAAGTGTGTGAACAAGTGAATGAGTGAGAAAAGACACAGGGATTATATATGGGTTTTGTATTCCCAGTATGCATGGCAATTTCTCTTTGCCCTCTAAATCATCCACATTTCCATATTTACTTTGAAAACCACGGTGGTGCACGGGAGTTTAGGATTGCTTTAAGAATTTTTACTTCTGGTTTGATTTATTTGATGTATTGCATAAAATGTCATTTAAATTTTAAGCGTGACCCCTCTTTCTGCCTTCTTTCTCTGTTGAAAGAGAGAAACCCAGTGTTTCATTTTGCAAGTCTATTCATTTGAATCCATTAATAGTCTCCATAGAAAAAGAGAGACAGAAGGAGAGAACGACAGAATGGTAGAGATGGAGGTGTGGGTGGAGGATCAGGTTGTCATGAGAAATCTCGAGTTTGATAGACAATGGTTCTTTGTAGAAAAATAGAAAATGAGAAAAAGCAAGTGCTGCCAATTGACCAAGGCCAGTAGATTATGCCTTTCATAATACTCACTGGAGCAAATAGGTTACGAAAGATTGCAAAGGTATGGACGAAATAACGACAGGGAGGACTGTACTTCATAAAAACATAATGATTTACAGAGAGGCCACTTCGAAAAGCTAGCAGTACAGAGAAACAGAACCATGGTTGGTACAGCCACACAGCTAGGTGAACTGAGCAGCAAAGTGGGACAAGCCGGTAGACTGGCTGCAAAGTTGACTCAATGCCCTGAAACCCTAAGCAGAGCAGAGTGAGGCAACAGGACTGAAACTCCATCACTGGATCCCGCTCTGGCTTAACTAGGGCAGGTCTGACCCTGAGCAACGAAACCACTGGGCTGGCTTTACCTTGCTCCGCGTGGGCGCCAACATTCAACATGGTCTCATTATTTTTGCTAACTTAGCGTTGGATCTGGATCAAGGTTAATGAGCGGCAGATAAAAGGGCTGCTGTGGCTTTCCTCCAAAAAGTCAGAGCTCTACTATTTTGACTGGGCTGTACCTCAGCTGTCTTATCTGCCTCTGTCGAGCGAAAGAGAACCCTATGGAGGATAAAAGGAAGAGGAGGAGGATAGAGAGTGTGACACGGACCACAGATGCTGCACTGGGGAGCTTATTAGGGAGTGTGTGAGTGTGTGTGTGTGTGTGTGTGTGTGTGAGAGGGAGAGAGAGAGAGAGAGAGAGAGAGAGAATGTGAGTGACAAAAACGCACAGTAG
>JAVQIZ010138379.1:0-21794 GCA_036023535.2 Galaxias brevipinnis | reverse complement strand
TAAAACCAAACGGTAGTACTTTATCGTCATATGTGTCTACCATTATATTATGATGAAGAGGCACTACCGATCTAGCGGCAATAAGCCCCCTTGTCAACAAACAGGGTTTGGACCGCAGTCCGCTTGTGCTGCAGGGGTAGGTTCTGCCGCTAAGGCAGTCAGTCTAATAACTGCGATGCATCACATCGCATTTGCGCAGGGAAATGCATTTCTAGTTTTAGTACTAGTTGTGTATTGACAGTTAGTGAAGTTCAAAATGTCATTGTAACATATAAAAGGGTTTCTGTTATTATGGTCTTATGTCCTATTGCTACAACTCAACTACAATATTGCTGTTTGCAAAGACAATGGCGTTTCAATCTACAATAGTGGAATCTTCACAATGAATCCTCACAGTATATTTTAGCTGTTTGCAACCAAAAGCACGATTTACACCAAATGGAGGTCTACATTCTGCGATACTGAGCCTTGCCTAGCATGAAGTCTTGTAACAAAAACATTGAGTTCTTGAAGTCAAAACTTTTTTTATTACATCACGAGTCAAAGCCAAGAAAAGCAATTTGAATAGTACAAACTTGGTTGTTTGATGTAACCATAATATTTGGTGAGTGAGACAGTTTACTTTTTTTATGCAAATTGCAACGCTATAAATGTAGTAGGCCTGAAGTACGCTTACCATTCACAAAATAGGGGATATTGTCAAAATGATGTGGTACAGCGCTTTTTCCACAAAACAGACATGAACAGCCAAATAATTTTTTTTTGTGTTTTGTTTATCTATATCTTCAATAATCAAGTAAAGCCAGAAGGAGCATTCAGATAATTCAACATTTCTTTTACACCTTTCAGGCAATTTTCACTTTCTTCTAACCACTAAGACAGTTTGAGCAGTTTTTCATACATGCAGTAAACAGCTTGCTTTGAACCAAACACATACGACTGGCCCCGGCTCCAAAAAGAACCACCAGCCAATCAGAGCACTCTCCACACTTTTCAGGTCCTTTAGTTAAATGTGGTGCAGTAGGCTAACTCACCCCAGAAGCACGCAATCCCCTTCCATACACACAACTTACACTATTAATACATAACCCTACAAAGCAATTAAAATGTGATAGCTAAGCATATGGGTTAAAAACAAAAAAAGAAACGGCATATGGGCATGTTTGTCCTGCCTGTAAGCCCAGCCTGGTTAGGGCTTGCTGAAATGATATGCCAAGGACACTGCCTGTCAAAACGGGCTTGACCAGCCTCTGAAGAAGTTACAGTACTAAACGCAATCTAAAAACAAATGGTTGATCAAGAATTCAAGTTTGGTTTTTGTTTTCCTGGTTCAGCAGGATTTAGGCGGGAGGGGGCAGATTTGAGATTACAATCTGAGCTCTCACCTTGAGTCTGATGCTCCAAACCAAACCGATCAGGCCGAGCAGCTTTGAATGAGAGATGCTACAACAGGCCCTGCCAGCATACAAACACAGGCACACAAGTATTGAGACGCTCGCGCACACACACATACACACAGGTCTTCTTCTTCAGTGCTTCACTGGATGTGTTTATCGCAAGGGTGGAGGGGGTTTACTTGAGTAGCACCTCCTTGGAAACCCGCCCTCTTTGTCCCGACAACCACTCCAGTGGGCTGTCTCTCTCTGCCAGTATATTCAGAGTCCTTTGACGAGAGGGGTCAGGTGGCCCAGAGGAAGTTCACTGGGTGCAGTTCAAGTCTACAGTCAGGTATCAATCAGTCCTAGTGGTAAAGATTGGGGAGTTATAGCACGTGGTCCCTTGAGCACCAGTGGCAAGCACAGACGAGTCGTGGCACGGCCTCCGCTGCCCTTCATCAAACGTTAAGGCTGAAGCCAGGACAAGAAGATGGAGGGGGGCAGAGGTTGTGTGGGAAACTGGAAAGAGAAAATACAGATGGGGGACAAGACGGGGCTGGCGCAGGTTTGGGGGCTCGCCGCACGCTTCTTGGCACCAAAACACAGTCATGATAGTGCAACACAAGAGGAATGATGGTGCCTTAGGCATTACAAAAGGGTTTGCAGACCCTACTCACAAAACTTTCCCCAGCAGGTTTGCAGGTTAGTCGTAATGGGTTTTCCCACGTTTCTCGGTAAAAAACAACATTGTTGCACAGGATGTTCCCTTCGTTTTTGTTCGGAAACAATGCAGCATTATTTGAAAAACATGCAACAGAATAATTGGTACAGTTCCATAGTTCATACAGTCATCAATCATTGATTCAACATGTAACATTACATCCACCACTACAAGCAGCTCAAGGGCTCAGTCTTTCACTGGGGAACCGGACGCTTGTGACCACCTGGCTCATTGGACCATGATACTAAAGAGGTGTTGACCTAGCTACATACAGTGTCTAGAACAACAATAGGCAGCTGATGAAACTCTTCAGAGGCGTGTTGCTCAAACTAGTTGTTTGTGCAGCTCCTAGTGACTTAACACTACAAGAAGGGTTTGCTTTTTTGCCAGTATCACGATCATATGTCAATTATATTTTTTTGATCATGGTGTTCAACAGCCTTCGACATGGATTCTGCCGTTTTCATCAGCAGAACACCTCAATCACACGCTAGTTCACATCAAAGTCAAAAACACATGGCACCAAATGTTGCACTTTGGGGAAAATGTCCTGTGTGTTTGTGTTGATACCACCATCCCCCCCTTACATGGCACTTTAAATGGAGAAACCTTGACTTCTTTCATGTCTACACCTGTGAGAAAAGGCAGACATTTGAGCATCTGCTGGGCACAATTCAAGTATAGAGCCCTTTCTGACATGGAATGATAATACATCTCGGTCCATTGTAAGTGCAATGTAAGTGCACACTGATGAAGAGGGGGAGAGGGTGCCAATGCCACCAACATTGATGTGATGGTCATGGGCAGGGCAAGGGGCCTCTCTTGTCTGTTTTTTCTAAAGAGAGGGCAACCTCCCACAAGAGTTCCTGCACCCATTCTTAAGTGAAAAATAAGGCTTTTGAGGAGAAGCCCGCCAGTTTGTCAGAGTAGCAACTTGAGAGCTCTGTTTCAGGGTTCAGAATGCAGTGTCTCTGCTGATGGAGGTCTCTCTAGACCGGCAGAGGCACTCCAATCAGGTCCTACTGTCATGACTGGCATGTGCTCTTCTTCTTCTGGACAAAAACGGCAGGATGTCAAGAGGCCAAACTACCTGCTGTAGGGGTCACCAGAGTAGTCGTCTCGGCCACTCTGGCCGTTGTTGTTGTTGTTGTTGTTGCTGCTGCTGTTTTGACTCGCGGATGGGGGAAACGGGCTGTGAGAGGAGGAAGGGGAGGCAGAAGGGGAGGAGAAGAGCAGTGAGGATGAGGGTCCAGCCACTGAATCCCCCATCCTAGCCCCCTCAAAGACGTCGTCGATGTCCATGGCCAGACTTGGCCCGGCTCCATCCGACAAGAGCATGGGTGGCTGGGGACGGGAGAGCGACGGCGAGCCCCACATGGGGGCAAGCTGGGGCTCCGGCAGGATGGGTTGATCCAGGTTGAGCCGCAGTGTCTGAGCCTGGCAGGGCTGAGGCTGGGTGACAGTGAGGGTAAGGGGGCAGGAGGGGCCCGGTGAGGAGGACGAGGAGGGGCCAGGGATGGCCAGGGAGGAGGGTTCACTGCTGGGCCGGCCAGCCCCTGCCCCAGTTTGGGAGCCACGGTGGATGCGGTGGCTCACAATGATGTTGTTGCCGAAGCCGCCCATGGAGGCCATGGTGGTGCTCTGCTCCCTCTGTACCACCGCTGTCATGCCACCCTCAGCGATCAGCCGGCGGATCCGGGCAAGGGCATCTTCTCCTGCCACGTATTCCGGAGCGTCCCCTGGAGACAAGAAAAAGGATCAGGATAATAATGGCTGAACCTACTTCAACAACGTGTTCTGTGAATCAAAAAGACTGACTAAACACCAACAACAAATGTGATCAGTGTTCATGTAATCTATTCTACAGATGGTAGATATGCCAACACCCATATTCAATAGGGAGTTGTCAGGATGTTATGAAACCCCCGCATCATTAGACCAGTTAGACAATGTTCCCTCTGAGAAGCATGGAATCTCAAGCTGGATAGAAAGAGAGCACTTAGTTGCTGTGGAATTTGTAAAAGCACTTTGAGATCATAGAATATTATATTGTTCAGAATATGATTTGATATTTTTTGCTACTCAAGCCTAAAGTGAGAAGACATTTCTGAATCAAGCAAATTAATGAGAACCTTGCAGGGCACCCCAACTATTAAGAGAAAAATAAATAAATGCTATTGTATCATTATATTAATATGCAGACCAACTTTTTCTGCATTGTAGAATAATATTTAGCTGCATTCTGTCATTGTAAAATAGTATAGTGTAGTTTGCTGGTGAGCTGCATCAACATGAGCTTGAAATGTAAACATAACGATAATTCAGCGAGCCTGGGCTGGCCAGGGAAGGAGACACAACATGAAATTCTTAGTCTGAAAAGTGAATAGTTATTTTTTTGGGCATGACATCCAAGACCACCACATGAAGCTTACGGAAAGCTTCACATGTCAGGTAATTAAAAGTATTGATATGACTACCAAGCTACATAGTCTGGACATTTGGCTTTGAAATTAGCAAATCTAGCTAGTGGCTAATTGGTTATACATAAATTACCTAAATTGCAACCCTGCTAATCCAAATGAAGGCGTTTCAGAGAATAAAATGTTCACACCTTTGAAATACAGGGCATCTTGTCCAAATCAATTAGAAGTTTATAATCTGTTTGGGGAACATCTAAACTTTTAGTAAAGGACCTGACAAGTCTGTTTTTATCTAGGGGGTGCCAGAATGCAGCTTTAACAAAGTATGAGTGTTTACCGGTGTTAGCTGTGGAGGTGCTAGCCTCTGTTAAGGTGTCCCCCAAGGATCCATTCTCTGTTCTATTGGTTTGCAATTGCTCAAAGCTTGTTGATGGCTCCAAGCTTGTGGTTGGGCCCTCATGAAGAGCTTCCGCTGAATGAAGAGAGAGCCTTATAAGTCCTTTTATTAAAACAGCCGATTATCAAAGCGAAATCAATTAATCAAACTGCACTAATAAAAGGTTATAGCTGTGCACGCTTAAACCAGTAATGATTATTTGCTGGTATATCTGTATCAAAGCCAATATATACAGTTGTTTCCGCTTGTGGTTTGTTATAAAAAAAAGAGAAAGAAATGCGTTAGTTTTACTGCATTCTATCTCAATGAAAAGGGGCTAAGTGCTATACCGAGGGATAACTGCGAGGTGCTGGGCTCTGGGATGTCCCTTTCGGTCTGTGTCTCAGCATTCTGCAGCTGCACGATTGGTGTTTGGGTGCCCTGCGACGTCACCGAGGGGGCCGGATGTCTAGGCTGAAGTCCAATGGCGTTCATCAGACCCATATCTCTGTCCAATCTCCAGGTGGAACGACTTGGCCTACAAACACACACATGATGAAGTATGCTATTTAAACGTTTTTCCACTATCTTTTGGTATCAGTATCGTAAAAGAGAAATATTTTACAGTGTAAATGAGTCTAGCATTCTCACCCTGGCCGGTCTGTCCCACGAGTCCTGCTGGTCCCACTACTGTTGTTGACAGAGAATATGGGCTCTGTGCTTGGTTCTGCTGGGCTCTCCCCATCACTACGATAAAACCTGGGGAGCAAACCATTCTTTCATTGTACACAAACGTTAACAATAGGATTTCCAAACTGAGGGATTCCTTTGTCGAGTCAAAGAGACCACAACCTTATTAGCGCTGATAGACCGTTGCCAATTCCATGTCTTCCTGTTCTTAATGACCAGTATAATAGAATTAGTGCTTAATCGGTCATTCATGTTTGGTCGTAGAGGAGAAAAAAACAGATACGGAAAGTATTCTGTAGTAATCGTATGCACCAGAACAAACACAGCTATCACACAAAGTTGTCTGTCTTTGTAGGATTTGTAACAGCCAGGCAGCACTTACACAGGCCTGCAGATGACCAGGTCTCCCTTGTTGGTCCCGTAGGCAAGTCCCATCCCTGGGTCTGGCAGCCATCTGGCTGAATTGATACTGACGTGTCGCCGCTGGTCGGGAGCCATCGGGTATACGACGTTAAACACCATCTAGAGCCACAGAATCAGAACTAATATGTTTCCCCAGGAAGAAACAGGATACATTATGGAGAGGGGTAGTAAAACAAAAGCTCCGAATTCTGGAATTCTGTGATGGGCAGCAAGGTGTTTGACAGACACCAAATAACCTCTGTTGCTTGGATATATTTCTGCTGAAGCAATACGTTCGGTCAGATTCCCAGAATGGAGAAGTGGAAAAACTACTGCGACACTAAAGCATCTTAATTTAAAGCTCAATGGGTGAGTTTACCCTTGCAAAACTGAGCAGCTTTAATTAAACCTGTATGTTAAACCTGTATATGGCCTGCAGTGGTTGTTCTTAGGGAGGCCGACTTACTCTAATGGAGGTCTCTCCACCGTGGGGTTGCTGCAGCCGGAACACTTGTGCCACCATGTGGTCAGTGGAGGGGTGCAGCAGGATCCTCCGGGAGGCCAGGCCCACCATCACATAGCAGCCCATTGGGGACAGGCTGACAGAGATAGCATTAGGACCTATTTGGGGAGAGGGGAGGGGGTTTGGAAGGGAGGTTAAATTGGTGTAGTAATAATCAGAGCAGTCAAATGTGCTTTCTTGAGTTTTAAATCAAAACCTGGCATATTATCACAAGAATTTCCAAATTAATATTGGAAGGAAAAAAAAACAACTCAGAATTGAACTCAAATTATTATTGCTAAATTCATAATTTGGTAATTTGTTTAGTCTTTTTTTTAATAAACTAAACTGTACTGGAAACAGAAACCTGGCAGCAATTGATTGGAATTTAATAAACTTCATTACACAATAAAACATTTTATCTGAGAACATCCTGTAATTTAAGCTCGATGTATGAGATTACACTGGGGAACTCTGTCGTTAGCACTGGTATTATGTTACGTGACTCTAAGTGCAGTAAGGAAGAAAGGAAGATGAGATGTTAACAACAGAGGCAGCGTAACATTGAAAAAGGAGCTCACACACCCCTTTGAAGAGTACTTACCAAATCTCTTTGTGTAGAGCATCTCTCCCAGGTTGTGTGGCGCAAGCGAGTACACGGCCAGGATGCCCTCGTCTGGAAAGCCCCGTTGGCTGCTGGGGATGAAGACGGCTAGTAGCTGCCCGTCAGCTGAGATGTCGCAGCTGGCATCGTTGTAAATCTTGCAGTTTGGCACCAGCACATTGACAGAGGCTAGTTACACAAGACAACACAAGGGCGTCAGTAACAGACACTATGAAACACAAACCCTATCAGGAGTTGGAATAGGGGAGTTTGAGAGACGGAGAAAATGAAGGAAAAGAGCAAGAGAGAAAGTAGGAGGGGGGCCTACCGTTGCTGATCTCAGGGAGGTCAAACTTGGTGAAGTCCCACCACTGCAGTCGGTAAGTTGTGTTTGCTATGTTGCTGGCTACTGCTGATTGTCCGTCGCCGATGGACGCTCCTAAAAAGTAAAAGCAATCAATACCATAAGCCATCATCACAGGCACCACTAATGCAGGAGTGTACATTCTCCAACCACTATGTTCAAGAAGTATGTTCCACTGGAGCGTAATGCACCTGCTAGGACCCTGTTGACCGAGGAATGGGTGGCGAGGCCAGGTTGACCTCTCTCATGGAAGATTCCAGCATAGGGCAGATACTCAGGCAAAAGAAAGCGCCTTTGGAAAAGAATAGCACAAAGACAATTATCACAAACATCATCATGTACGTTAACTCTTACACAATGGCCACGACAGTAGAAGCAGTTTGCCAGCTTAAGCGTCACGATAAGCACTCAATATTGAGCAGATTCACCTTCCCATAGTTAACACTTCTAAAAACACATCTGATAAAAACCTAGTTAAACATTCAGAAGGAAACCACTGACCGTGGAACGAACCGTCCCAGAGACGGCGCTGACATTCTGGCATTGCGTGTGGTTCTGTGCCTGGCCCTGTCCCCGTTGTCACTGCTCATCAAGAACAAAAAGCATTAACACACACCTGGAAGTATTCAGAACGCTATGACCAAAGTGGTCCAAAGTCATTGGACACGTTTTGAGGGTAGGTTCTGAATAAGATCTTTATGAGAATATACAAGGGACAAGAGAAAGACTGACTCAAGCTCTTCAAAGTCCACGTCGCTGCTCTCCATTGAGCTGGCCGGGTTGCTGGCGGGACTGTCGGAGGAGGAGGAGAGGGTCCGCAGGCGGTTCTGCTGGTAGCGCAGCGAGCGCTGGCGGATGCTGTCACGCCTGGACAGGTACTGGATCATCCGTTGGGCGTAGTACGCCGCTGGGGACAACCTGGGGGACACACCAAATGGATTCAGGTTGACTTCACTTTAGAGATGAAGATTCCCATTAAAAGGGTACTACATATATCTATGGAAAACCCTTTGCTCCGGTCATGCCACGTCAGCAGGAACCACGGTGGGATTGTCAAAACGTAATGCAAATCTGTGCTGAGTTGAGGCGAGTTGTTGTGGACATTTTAGTGCTGTGAGGCTCTACCTAGCAGGGTCAGGGTAGATAGGGTGGTCTCTGGATCCTGCCACATCATAGCGCGACAATGACATTATGGAGGACTCCAGCAGCCTCCTACAAAACAAACAACATGGATGATTATACACTTTGATAATCATTACCATCTTTTCTTACCTCACTCAGAATAATACAATCACACAAAGACCTCTTTGCCTTAACCCCCCTACCTTCTAAGCGAGTCCTCGTCCGGGTTATCTACAGGCATTTCCTGGTTTAAGGCCTCTGGCGGTGTGTCTGCCGATGAACGCCCTGATGCCGCCTGCCGGTACACCCGCTCCCACTGGCCCGTCTCCTGATTGTACACCAGGCCCACGGTCTGCTCACCGGGCTGGGAGCTGGAGGGCGCCATGGGGAAGGGCACGGCCCCCACTCCAGCCCCTCCTACAGGGAGCTGCTGCTCGCTGGGCTCGGGTGGGGGCCTCCTCTCCTGAGTGGGGGGGTCGGGTCGCCTGGCCCCCAGGCCGACTTCCTCTTGGTGGTGCTGCCAGGGGGGTGTGGAGGAGGAGGCGGCGGACTGTTCTTGGGGGGAGGCCGAGGTGGAGGAAGCCTGGCTGGTGCGCTCCCAGCGCTGGGAGTCGTGGTTGAAGGTGAGCAGGTTGTGGCAGGCGCGGCAGCGATTGAGGTGGCCGCGCGACGAATGGGAGGTGGTGGCGCCGGGAGGTGATGGGTTGCTCTCCGGAGCAGGTAAGGGAGGCGTAGGTGGCTGGTAGTGCACTATGGAAGGAGAAGACACAGAGGACGGCCCCGGTCGGTCGGGGTCCAAGTTGTTGTTGAGGAGCTCCTGGGCCGGCTCTGAGGCGCTGTCGCCGGCCGCTACCCCCAGTGGTGACTCCAGGTCCTGCATGCGATCAAACTCCATGAAGTAGCGGCTCAGGTTGCACTGCAGCACGTTCCGGAAGGAGGCAGGGTTGCCGCGGTTACCATCCCAGAAGGGGTGGTGCCCGCTGCTGGTCCCTGCGCCTCCACCACCTCCTCTCTGACTGGCTCCTCCAGGGCCGAGGTCGGAGGCCTGCGGAGGGAATCCCCTTCCCTCTGTGGCTGAGGTGTAAACAGGGGACTGAGAGGAGCCGTCCTGCTGACGCAGCACCGACAACAGGCTGACCGAGGACGAGCTGGTCCTGGGGGGCAGCATACCTCCACCCATCCCCGCTCCACCCCCACCTGAGCCGCTCTCCCTCATGTTCAGCAGGCTGCGGGTCCAGTCGGGTCCCGGCAGGGAGCTCCGGTGGGCAGTGGGGGGTTCCAGGCCAGACGGGCTCTGCACCTGTTGGCCAGGCAGGTGGGCACCAGGCACAGTGCGGTGCAGGGAGCTGCCGGTGCTGTAGTAGACCGAGGTGAAGGCGGAGGGCCGCTCCGAGGGCTGCCGGGGCTCGGTGCGGGCTGAGGAGAAGGTGGAGGTGTGCGGCGGGGGCTCGGGCATGACGCGAGCAGAGGAGGCAGGTGAAGGCGCGGGGCTCTCTCCGCCCAGAGAGGGGCTGCGGTTGGCGGTGCAGCGGCTGCACAGGCACACCATACCCAGGTGCTGTGTGCAGCCCGGATAAGGGATTCCACGATCGTGTGAGCTGGGGTACTGTCCCAGAGGCATGCCGGGGGAGTCGGCACCACTGCTACCCTCACTTCCAGGGCGCGAAGCATCTCCAGCAGCCTGGGCGCCGGGAGAGGAGCGTGACGAGAGGATGTGGAGAAAGTTGTGAAGGATGGGCGTGCGGCGGACAGGCTGGGAAGGCAGGAAAGAGCGCTGTCGGAAATGGGGCATCTCCACACTGTCCATGGGTACCTCAGAATCATCGTCGTTCTATAGATATCACACAAGTTTGGGGGGCAAGTGGTTAAAAAGGGACACATTTAAAACCGCTCCACAACTTTAGCAACCATTCAATATCTCATTCCAAATCCAAAACACAGATCATCTTTGTGCTCTGGAATTTCCGTCAAATAGCTATCCAGCTTATTCAAAATTATTCCTCGCTGTAGCCTTAATTTTTGATTGCTCCACAACATTAGCAGCCATTAATATCTCATTCCTTCTTATTATTCCGTGTCAGTTAATTAAAACTACGGTAAAAAAGGGCTCACCTGTTGGTTGGAAGGGTTCACTATAGCGGTCAGAAGATTGTGACCCAGCGGATCAAATCTCACCAACCTGAAAAAGAAAGTTTCTAGAAGTTACTAAAATCATCATCATATTTTAATCATATCAAATAGGCTAAGCTTTATCAAAAATAACGTTTTGCTTGCAAAAATCCCCACTTACCGAGTATTATCAAGTTTCGAAATAAGTTTTAGCAATGGTAGCCTATGCTACCAACTTAAAAAATACAGCTAGCCAAATCCAGCTGCTAGGGATATGACTACGATTTTGTTTTGCTCATTACAACTACAATAGCACAACTGGAAAAAAAAAGAGAGGCAAAAATCTGTAATGTTAGCAGCTAGCAAGTGATGGTTAATTTAAAGTGTGGAACTAACCACCATTAATAGATGCTATGCATAGCAACAAAAAAGGCATTGGTGAAGCGTGAATTGTGAAGATTTCCATGGAAACGTTGCATTTTAGGGTATATAGTGTATGATATTATTGTTACTTTCTACCCCTGCTTATGTAGTAAACTCGAAGTGACATGTCAAAGTAGCCACATACCTGACTCTCTCTGTCTCGCTGCCAGTCTTCACTACAGCAAAGGGCTCAGGCCGGCTCCAGTCCCAGAAGTGGAGCTCGTTGTTGGTGGCAATAAGGAGCAGCTGGGCAGTAGGGTGGAAGGCCAGTGAGGCGATGGCCACATTGCTCTCCGTAAACCAGCTCTCACTGCCCCCCTGCACACATCACAAAAAGGGAAAAGCTATAAAAGGCACAGTACACCAGCAAGACGTTCATAATAATGTAAAAACACTCTTTAAGAAATAGTTGAACTAAATGATTGATGCTAAAATAAATGGTGCATTGCTTACATGCAGGTCCCAAATGCGGACTTCTCCATCAAGGCACCCAGATGCCACCAGGCCAGGGATGGTGGGGTGAAAGGTCACACACCAGGGTGTGCGGCGGTGGCCCACCAGGGAATGCAGGCACTTTCCAGTCTTTACCTCCGTTATGTAAATGTTGTGATTGACATGAGTGGAGGCCATAAGGGTCCTATAGACATATGGTGACAAAATGAGACAAAGACATATACATTCTGTTGCAACAAGTACTTTTTACAAGATTAATTTAATGCTTTGATTCAAAATGAATGTAGAGTCCCTTACCGATCTGGGCTGAAAGCCAAAAGAAAAGTTGATCGAGGGCTGTCCGGCAGCTCCACTTTCTGTCAAAGGTACAAAACAAACAAGGGATCGCTCAATCTTACAGTGTTAAGTGGGTAACCAAAAATACATTGTGTTCAGGACGAACAAAGTGCATATACCTTCTCTGCCTAACCTCTATAAAAAATACAACAATTCTAATATTCTCATTGGAATAAATGTAGCTACACTAAGAATCAGAGACAACATCTATCTATCTTCCAAATAGTCAATAAATAATATAAAGACAAGGCTGGGTTTCCATTGAGAAAAGTTCAAAACTATGCCCCAGGTCAAAACACCCACACTGACAGTGCAAGTGATTGTAAGGGGAATACCACAAGGCAAGTAATGATAGGCAAGTGCTAAAGCAAGCCTGGGACTGGAGCTCTTCTGACTGTGTTAAGTGTCTAATTACCTGACTCTGCCACTTCATCCAGCGGACCTTCTCCTCCACCAGCTGTTGCAGCAGGCGCTGTGAGCCAAAGGGCTGAGAGCCACGCTCGCGGCTAGACAGGATCCGCACAGAGTTTCTCTGGCGAGAGGCCATGATCCAGGTTCAGGGGTTATAGGGCCGGGCCACTGCTTTTACCTCTGGGCTCGACGGCTTCTGTGGTGGACAGTCACACCGACCAATGCTAGACTGTCACCATGCTAGGCTATAGCAATAAGGGGTAGAGTGGGATGAGAATGAGTTAGTGGGCCATTCAAAACAAAGCCAATAAGTAACTAGAATCCTCAATAATACTAACAGCGGTACTCCTAACAGTTTGGCCTATTTTATTTCTAAATTGATAAATGGGAGCCTCACTCATGTGTGATATATAGCTTTTTAGAAGATCAGTTCTAAAATATCCCAAGCCCTTAATAAATTCAATTGTGCAAGTACAGCAACAGAACCAAATAGGAAAATTGTGAACGCTTATTTTTGGAGCACAATTTGTAGAAACACCGTGTTTACAGACAAGTTGCAGTGACTACTTCCTCCTTAGCACCCCCTTAGAGCAGCTTTAATAAGGTTAAACATGGATATCAAGTTTTTGTTTTGCTTTACATTTTTAATTCAAGTCTCCAAAACTGGGGCTACAAATTTGCAGAAAATAAATGGGAACTAACAAAAAGGAATCGATTGACATGAGAACACAAAATTCTTAGAAAGGCCAACTCTCCAAATCATAGCAAAACCATAATATGTTTGCCTGGCCAATTCCAAGAAAGACAAGACATCCAAAACACAGATCATCTTTGTGCGCTGGACTTTCTGTCAAATAGCTATCCAGCTTATTCAAAATGATTTCTCACTGTAGCCTTTGTTTTTGACGTTCCAAAATTAAAAACAGGTTGGTTCACTGACTTCTTTGCTCAATGTATTGGTGCCAAGTCACAAGGCTGACTATGCAGGTGATGTCTCAGGGATACATGCGAAAAGCAAGATAACTGCATATACAAAACAATTGTCAACTGAAAATGCAATATTTGACTGGGTATAGGGTAGGCTGTTTTAGAACAATGATTGTCATACAAGAACAAGGTAAACTGATAAATTCGGATAGGCAGAGCAACATGTATTATATCAAAAACGACATCAATAGACGTAGACCTCGGAGCATCTGTAATCTAACCTTGACGAAAAAAATCTAGACCATTTGTACCTTCCATAAGATAGAACAAGGCATATACGGTGCAGAACTACATGAAGCAAAGAGCTAACCTAACCTAACTGGTAAACTAAGCCTAAAATATATTTGTCCAGGTTGTCAGTCGAGTCAAATAAACCGATTTCGGAACATTGGTTTGCCATTTCGGTGGCTTGCTCTCAGGCCTGCTGAACAGAAGCAGGGGTAAGCACTGTACTGGAGGTTGGAAATTACATTATGGTACCATGTAAAAAACTTAAGTATGACATTTCTGAGACACATTTGAAGGGGCTTGAGTCCTACAACCCACGTAAAAATGTGTCCCAACTCAAAGACGTCTACTACCTCACCAACGTTAGCAGGCAGCGTTGGCCAACCAGCATTTAATATTGAATAACTAACTTAACCCTAGCAGCTAACTACCAGTCACATTTTAATGACAACACATAATTCAAATGGTTGCCTATAATATATCACGTTATTTAGGCTGTTCTCGTCATATTAGCTAATTTGGGGTTGCTAGTACATTAGCTGAAAAGCTAACGTCAGTACTACTGGCAGTAGCCATCTTGGCCAACTAAAGTCATCAAGCGATACAGCTAGGTCCGCTAATGGTTAGCTAGCTACTTAGCGTTAGCTAGCGATGTTATCCCGCTCGACTTGGTAAGAAGCCAATAGAAAACAATCGAAGTTATCGCTAGCTTAACGTTGATTCCAATAGCTGACATCTTGATACGGTCCGAGAAGGAAGCAATACGATTACGGTCATAGATAAAATATAGACAAATGTTAGGCAATGTTAAGTACGACTAAATATATTTTTTATTGTAAAACTGATCAACAGTATGAAGGCCTCCATCGACAGACCATGGCCTACCTTTCTTCATTGAATTTTTCTTTGAATGTGTCATAGGTTCAGCTAGCTAGCGTTAGCCAACAAGGCTAGCTAGCTGAGTGTAGCTTGCTAGCTAACTTCTTAGATGCCAAATAGTTAGCCACGACGAATGACAGACTGCCCAATTTAGACGCATCAATGAATTTACAAACGTTGACAATGATTATCATCGAATGTAGCCCAGTGGATAACATTCATATCGTGTGGAAACCGGCTATATAAAAATATTCCAAAGGCATTGAGGTAGCTAGCTACGTTAACTTGCTTATGTTTTACGCTAGCTGCCAGTCCTGCGTAACTACCTAACCACGTATGTTAGCGTAGCTACCATCAGGAAAACTGTACAAAAGGCAGTGATAGCCGATCTCAGATTACCCAACTAATAGAAAGCAGAGCGATAGAGTGGATGGAAATACTTATATACAATTCAAATAAATATTGTACAAAAATGTTCAACGATCATGAATAATGCATACACATACTATTCTCTAATGAACATCTACACATATAATAATGAGTGGCTTCAATTTATTTTTTTAAATATACCTTTAATTGTATACTCTGTACCTAAAAAAGTGTGCACTTCTGGAGACCGTACATTTTGGGGAAATCTTTACTGCCACATTTTAAAATACACTTCAAACTTGTTTTATTTTTAAGAAAAGGGTGGCATACTTACGTTTAGAATGTATTTGTTTTACAAAGAACATATTAACATTTCTTACTATACCACAACTAACACTGATGCTTATAAATCAAATTGAATGAATTGTCATACTGCATAATAGGTACAGAAATTTGATCGAAGACCCGAACCATGTCTAATTACACTATTAAATCAGTATTTCTTTCTAAAAAGAGAAGCGGAAATAGGCTTTATTTAATCAGATAGAAAAGGTCATTTAAGAATTATTTCTCAGTGAATCTACTATAGTTTATAAAGAAGAATATATTAGCATTTACATTTGCGTTGAACTCAGTAATTTACGATTAGGCAGGTGTTATAATTCTAACAAATAAAATATAATATGTGACACTTTCTATGACCCGTTCATACACATGCTGAAACATACACGAACACAGACACAAACAAATGCGAATACATAAAGACAGCAAAAGGCATAGTGCACATTCATTGACTGGATACAGTAAAGAGACAGCAGTTTTCAGAAGTTCTCCTTGTAGAACTTGAAGCCAAAGTGCTCGCACTGGGCCTTGATAGTTTTGGCCAAAGCAGAAGCACCACAGTAGAATACATGGACCTTTCCCTTCTTCTCTTCCGCTACTTTCTGAAACACCTATAGTTTGAGAAAAACTTGCTGTGAATTAGGAGACAAAATTTGTGCAAATGTTGCGTGATGGAAGAAAAACATATTTTACGTGTGATCCACGTTCGCACCTTACTCCATTCGGGGCGTCCAGGCTGCGTGCGAGTGCGCAAGCCGGTGATGGAATCTCTTTTCTCTTTCTTGGCCAGCAGGTCCAGTGCCATCTGCAGACCAATAGCTTTCATATCGTTTTTGCTGAGGGCTGAAGTCATGTACATGTGCATCTCTAGAAATCGACCTGAAAACACACATGAAACGTTGTAAACAGATTAAACAAAGGAAGTGCGACAAAAGTGACCACATTTCCATATGCTATTTTCCCACTTTACCCTCGGGTTCCTCATCTGCTTGGTCCATTTCCAATTTGGTCAACAAACTGACAAACCACTCAAAAGACTTCTGGTCACGGTTTATCCAGATAAAGTCAACCTGGGGGTTGGAACACAGCATATATTAGAATGGTGACTTGTTTTTTGGGTAAAAGGTCCCAATGTCCTCTTTCAAAATACAAAACAAAACGTACAATGTCCCCAATGCAAATATGACGAGAAAAAGTACTTTTTTGACCAGATGTTCCTTTCCAACAAGGCCTTATCCTATGAAAATAACCAAAGCCTGTTGTTGGTTAGAAAATATGTGTTTTCCCAACACAAAACCCCCATTACCTCTCATTTATTGTTACAGCTTAAAATAGAAAATGAATTCCTGAGTATAGCCTATCATCTCCAAAAGGACTTGCCTTGCGCAGCTTCATCTCGCTGTTCTTTATGTTCTCACACCAGGAGTAGCTACAATTAGGGCAGTTTTGCTTCCTCATGCGGTAGCTTTGAAAGAAAATCAAGACATTTTGTGGAAGAAAAGTGAACAATATCCAAGTCACTAAAAGACCTTTGTTCCATTAGCTTGTTAGAAAACATTTTGGTGCCATTGGCTTACAGTTTGTCCATTCTTAAGTGCACATTCAGTTATGTTTTTGAATAAACATATTTTTGACATGGAAATCTACCTTGTACATTTTTTTTATTTCTGTACTTCAAAGGTAAGGTCTTACCGATACATAATACTCTGTAGGATGGAAGCAAAAGGTGTAATGCCAATGCCCGCACCAATCAAGACAGCATGTTCTGAATCAAAGATCTGCCTGGTAGGAGTCCCATATGGACCGTCTACATAGCACTGGTTAAAACAATAAATAATTACAAGCAGGATACAGGGATTCACACGCTAGGTTTTCACAAACCTCCAAATGAGCAACAATCTCGAAATATTAGAAATGAGAAAAACTGATACATATCCTTTATTTTGCTGTGCAAAAATAAAGGATTATATTCGCTTACCTTTATGTTGCAGAACCTGTGGTTCTCACTCAGTTTTGCTGTTATCTGGAGGTTAAATTAACTGAATGTTTGCAATGCTTTTATAGACTTCAATAGAATTGTACTCATACTGGGTTTTAATATGTGTCATCACCCCTGCCCACCCCCTGTGCTGTGAACCCAGATTTTACCTCCCGGAGTGGGGGTCCATCTCCTCTCTCAGCCTGGCCCTGCTGGTCCGAGTTGTGCCCTTGAGGGCCTTGTGGAGCTGATACTAACGCTGGCGCTGACATAGTACCTGGTCCTGGTTTAGAACCATTCTGGCGATACATAGTGAGCTCTATGGCATCATCCTCATTGGAGGCAACTGTGCCATTCCAGTTGTTGGATCTGAAAAGCTCCTCCTGTAAGAAAAGAAAACATAGACACACAATATATCTAAAATCTTACAGGAGATAATGTCACTTCAAAAAGGCACAGGCCTCTGATTTTGGATGCAAAGGTCCTGACTCATCCCTTCCCTCAGAGTCAAAGTTCAAATGATATAGCATGAAACAATTAACTGGTCTGTGAAACTACCAGGATAGCAGAGGAACATGTGGGAACATTACATGTGGATACGTGAGAAAGTGCATGTGTTGTGTATTGAAATAACTGCAGCTCAGCGTGGATAACCTGGGCCTTTTTCAGGTGTTGTCGGTTCCTCAGGCTGGCACTCAGTCTCTTGAGGCTGACAATCTGGCTCTCTGGCTGCCTGAAGTATTCAAAAAGACGATTGGTCCACTGGCCCATAGAACGAATGTGTAGCCACAAAGTATCTAGGGAGGACATTATGACACTCAGTTGCTGACCTATGCACTGTAGGATGTGCAAGGACTAGCCCTTGCTCAGTGGCAAATAAATAGCTAGGCAGACGTGTCGTGACTAGTTTGAGACGTAAAAGAAATTGATATGCACCATTTGTGAACTTTGGAAAGACAGAAATTAGTCAGTGCAATTTGCAACCAAACAGGTACTTAAGTGGAAGGACTTAGTATAGGTTTAATATACCTGACTGTTCTGGGGCACTGCTGATGGTGAAGGGGTGCCACTCATACTTAGCAATATCTGGGATGTTGATGTACACATAGTCCCCTGGCTTGAAAGCAAAGAACTGAGATCGCTTGATCACTAGATGAGTCACCTGTGATTAAACAAATAGCTTGATGCAATTATTGGTAACTAATTTGTATTAACAAATTATCAATACCTTTCTTCTGATTGCACATTGTAATGTCTATGGGAGAATGAAAACACAACGGTTCCGATCAGTCCTCTAGAAGTCTCAATATTTAATATAAATTGTGTCTGCCACCGGGTACGATCTCCCCCTAAACTGACAAATTGCTTTACGGCCAAGGAAGTGCGTCACTAAATCATGTTTGATTGCAGCTGTTCTTTTGTCTCTCGCTTCAAGCCGTCATGTAATCACTCAGCATTGTAAACACTTGCCCGTCTTCTTTGCAACAGTCAGGGCAAAAAGTTACACGATGCAAATGGTAGGGGCTGCCAAAATAACCTCCTACGAAATGCTGTCTACAGCAACTTTAACCAACAAATGTGAAATAAATAATAAAAAAAGGTTTGGATTAAAAAAAAAAAGATAAAAAAGGCTGCTGTTAGCAGAATATGTGCAACTAGTTGAGAAACTCATTAACCAAGTATTGAAATAGGACCCAAAACTCACTTAATATGACTGATACCCTTAACAGGTTTGTCCAGTTCAAACTACCCAGATTCAGGAATAGTGGATGACCAACTGGGCCAGCACAGTCATGTTCCATCCTGGTTTGTTGAAATGCCACCTAGGTACGTACAAGGTTACAATTCAAATGGTCACCTTTGATGGCAGCAGGTTGACCTCTACGATATAGAGGCCACCCATGTGGGATACAGCGATGCCTACTAGCTTCTCCATCAAGAAGATCACCCCAGGCACAACAAACCACTTCCAGAAGTTGGCACAGTGGACTACCAGTAGGGTCCAGACCCACACGTAGGACAGATGCGACCAATAAAAGACCTGAGGAGAGATTCACACACAGGCATTCATTACCCTACCCTTTAGAGTGGGCTTAAACCTTTTTGAAACAGTATATCAAAATAAGATTAGTCTCTGTTTACAGTTTAAACTATGACTGTATGTTACTATACAGGTGGGTACTGAGATTGCACAGTCCTTACAATCCAACATCAGTTGCATGCATAAACATCCCTCTCTGACTATCACAATGCAAAAAAAGTTGGGACCCACTTCAAAATGTCCGCTGCGGCGTACAAAGGTGCTGGAGCAGACCACCATGAGGCAAATGAGGATCTGCAGCAGCACACCTGTGATGGAGGCCGTGCCCTTCACCCAGCCGATGCCTGGCCGTGTGGTCAACAGATACTCCCATAGGCTGTAGCCACTGCTCCTCGACAGCTGGACTGATGGAGAGAAAAGGAGGTTTCACTTTTGGTCTCATCTGTATGGATGAGGTATACAAGCATGTGTTCCCTATTCCTCACTTCAAACAGGTTGAATAGTTTAAATGTCATGATTATTGGATGGGGCTGTGTTTTGCAGTTTATACTGCAACCACTTCTCAAACATGTACAGTACAATCTCGATGTTTGGGTGTGTATTGAAATTCATACCAAAGAACCTTCTGTCCTGTTATGCCCAGTACTTTAACCTTCCTACCTTTCCTACAATGTTGATAAACAGTGCATACCAAAATTCATGACGTGGGCAATGGTGTGCACTAGAGTGAAGAAGAGGATGGCATAGCCCACGATCTGATGAAACAAGATGTTCTGGTCCAGAGGCAGGATTCGTACAACCCAAGTCACCCTGAGCCAAGTTAGACATCGCCGCAGCATAAGAACCTGTCCACATAGACACATTTAGGCACACCCATACACACACAGACACGGGTACATATTTTGGTGTGCAGGAGTCTTTCTACATTTTCATGCATTACTGTGTGCATTCCAACTAAGGTAATAATAGGTGTTACAATAAACTCATTGAGATTTGTGGGATTCCTCCCAATCTCCCTCACCATGACAAATGTACAGTTGAAGTTGAGGGCCTGGCCACAGCCCCTGGCCACCATATACCATGCACCATTGTGGCGGTTCTGCAGCACGGCGCTAGTAAACAGCAGCAGGTTTAGGCAGGTGTAGGCGCACAGAAAAAACAGCTTGCGGCTGTTGTTGTGCCAATAAGCTGGAGTCAGATAACGTGGTGTCTGTCTCCGCTGCTGCTCCTGTTCTGGGGGCTTCAGCCAATTGGCAGCACTAGAATATGATTGGTGTAGAAACGGAGAGATGTTTTTGGGAAAGGGAAGAGTAGAAAGAGTGGTGAGAGGTAGTGATGGGTCGTTCGTGAACGAACGGCTCTTTTTGAACGCTACACCTCGGTAAAAGAGCCGTTCTTTAGGCTCCCTGTTTAAAAAACATTTTTTGTAGCACTGCTCAAAGTAAGATTCTCTGCCTTGTTCTGCAGACTGTCAAGTGACAACTCCTGAACAGCCTCAGTGACTGATATGCCAACAACCAATCAAATGTATTGTGCAAGCCCGATCGACGTGACAAGTTTTACACAAGCCAATAGAGAGCCTAAGCCAGCCTCTTCCGGTTTACTGCTATGGGACCTTATGTCAGAAAAAATATGTATGGAAGTCAACGGCGAGAGGCAACTTATATTTCGACATCGAATGAATTGTGCCATGAAGTACACATATGATGTTTGTCAATATAAAAGATAGTTTTGAACGTCAAGAAAGTTGCCGTCTGTCGTAAAACATGAAAGTAATGTTGAGTTTTGTGTTAGCCTCCTCAATGAACTACATCTCTCGTCTCGCACAGTGTACGTCACCAGTCACTTTGGCACATTTGAGCTCTTTCTCCTAGAACGAGGGGAAAAGTATTAAAATACGTGAAAATCCTTATGAGTTGTCCATGATAAGAGTGGCAGCTATGTGAAAGGAGAGTTAGTGGGTTGAGAAAGAGCTATCATACGGACCTGCTC
The DNA here is from genome assembly GCA_036023535.2 of Galaxias brevipinnis. Lineage (NCBI taxonomy): Eukaryota > Metazoa > Chordata > Actinopteri > Galaxiiformes > Galaxiidae > Galaxias > Galaxias brevipinnis. Next base: position 669 of record JAVQIZ010138379.1, on the reverse strand, counting down.
TACAAGGTTTCGGTGAGTGTAAAACGAGTAAAGTCAGATAACGTTCGCCTAACGCAACTATTGGGTTTGTAGTCTTTCTTAGTACGTATTTTGACAGTCTTATACTTCAAAGGTTTTACAAAAAACTACGACTTTATTGACGTGCAAAACTATCTTTAGTTGCCTCTTGCCGTTGACATCCATACATATTTTTTTCTAAATAAGGTCCCATAGCGGTAAACCGGAAGGGGCTGACTTAGGCTCTCACTTTCAACTAATTTGTCTTTCATAGGAAATCACATAATGGTTAGCTGTCTAAAAAAAGTACTTCAAACCAGATCTCCCTGAAAAATACATGCATTTGTTTTTCATTTGTAAACTATTTTTAAAAAACATATAGCAAAAATGTATTGTAATTACACCTATTATACAATTTCGCGAGGGAGTGATTATCTAGTCATTATTTGATTTATATCAATATGATTGTTTTATCAGGTTGGCTACATAATGTGATAGACAAGGGTCAGCAAATGTAATCGAACACCAACTGCTTTAATGTGCCTTAGCAGTGCTAGCATAGCAGGCACATACTAGAAAATGCATTTCCCTGAGCAAATGCGATGTGATTGCGTTTCCACCATCAGCGACCAAGCAGTGCGGGTGGCCAGGCCCCTAAAATAACCACTGCAG
>JAVQIZ010138316.1:2500-12567 GCA_036023535.2 Galaxias brevipinnis | reverse complement strand
GCTCCCTCATCTGAACACCCCCTCCTCTTTCCCTTCCTACTCTATATTCTCTCTCTCTCTCTCTCTCTCTCTCTCTCTCTCTCTCTTTCTTTCAGTCAGAACAAAACCATTTGTTTTCTTGAAGCTTTGACGTCTCCATCGGCAGAAAGTGAACAGCGTGTGTGTGTCTCTGTGTGTGTGTGTGTGTGTGTGTGTATGTGTGTGTTCAGACGATGTGTTTGTGTGCGTATCGAGAGGTCAACCTCAGACACCTCTTTTCATTCTGTCACCCTGTTTGCCTTTTTCAGCCATTCCTCCTTCCACCACAAAACAATTCTCCTCTTTCACATCTCGCTCTCTCCCCTCTTCCCTCTTTTCTTCTTTTCATCTTATTTTCACACCTTTCACATGTATGTTTTTCTACATTGTTTTCTTTCAATCGGATCCCCCAAGTTGTTAGCTGCCATAGGAGATATGTATAAGGAATGGTTGGCTACGTGATTGGCCCTGTTTATCAGCTGGCCTGGCCAATCAGCATCCACACAGGATAATCCCCCACAATACCCCTGGAACAAAAGCACAACAGCTGACCCCAGGGAGGCGAGGAGGGGGCAGACAGGGGGAGGGGGGCACTTTGCTGGCAAACACTAGCAGACATGCACACACACATGCACACGCACGCACACACACACACACACACACACACACTTGCAGACAAAGGGCTTGGGGACCAGAATAACTCTCCCTCTACTCCTCTCAACTTCTCTCTCTCTCTCTCTCTCTCTCCGCCGCTCACCCTCGGCCTTTCCTCTCCTTAGTCCGCCCGCCACTCGCTCGCTCTCTCTCTTCATCTCACTTTTCCCCTTGTCTGTCTCTCAACTTTCCCTCCTCCCTCCCCCATCTCCCTCCCTCCCTCCCTCCCTCGATTTCTCTCGCTCTCTCAGTCAAGAGGATCTGAAATACCAATACCCCTTTTCTCCTTGACATTGCAGCCTCCTTGCAGTCAGCGTTTTGCTGTCCTTTTATAGTCAAAACGTCAGGAGAAATTCCATGCAGGAATATTCTTAGTAATGCGGCACTCGCTCGCCGCCTCGCGCAACCCTGCCGGACGGCGGCGTGCACGGCGCGGCCACCCCCTGTCTGTGGAGACACACGCTCACATGCACACGAACCGGCGACCCCCCCCTTTGGCGGGGTCGTCTTGTCAGCTTTCCGGAGGGGAAAGCCGCCCGTGCCGTTAGCAATTTAGACGTCGGAAGAAAAAAGGCCAACGAAACAAATCCAGTAGGGGAATTGAGTTTTGGAGGATTTAGGGAAGGAATCGTTTTTTTTTTGGTCAAACGCCTTTCGCTCTCAAACTCCGTTACACACACGGCGCCCACACACGGGCCGATACGCTGGCATGCATAACGTTCCGCTCGCACACACCTCAGAGTTGGCGTCCTTATTCACGGATCACCTTTTAACATATGCAGTGGATACACACCAGGAAGCACAGATAGATCACACATGTACAGTCTTTCCCTACACCCTACCCTCCATTCATCACCCCGAGGGGGGTGTTTGGCTGTCGTGTGTGTGTGTGTGTGTGTGTGTTTCAGTGGCCACTGCCCTTGCTGTGTCCTGACACTCCTGATGAGTATCTGCAGGACACAGGAGGAGTGGAGCGGAGTGCGCACTGTCAGGCGTTTGGGCAAGCTGCTGTGTGTATGTGTGTGTGTGTGTGTGTGTGTGTGTGTGTGAGTGGGTGGGTGTGTGGTTGCGAAGGGAGGCGGGCGGGCAGTGAGACAGTCAGCATTATCCAAGCAGGTGACCCCTGAAGGCTACTTCGCCCTAGGGCTTTGACTGAAGGAGAGAGGGGAGCAGAGACTTGGCCAAATATACCGTCCGAGCATGTGTGTGTAAGTGTGTGTGTGTGTGTAAGTGTGACTAGGTCTGCGTGTGTGTATGGTGTCCGTGTGTGCGTGTGTAACGCTCTATCTGAGCACAGGATGTGTCATCTCCTTGGCTCAAGGAGGTGTGTCTGTACTGTTGGGTGTTTGTGCATGCGTGTGTGTGTGTGTGTGTGTGTGTGTGTGCTTGCTGACATGTGCTCCTGTATGCGCTTGCTGGTGTGGTTATGTGCGCTCAATCGTGCGTGTGTGTGTGTGTGTGTGTGTGTGTGTGTGTGTGTGTGTGTGTGTGTGTGTGTGTGTTGGCCCGGGGGAAGGTGTCACAGATCTTTGCCAGACTAATAATCTCGGCGGTGTCACTGAGCCGAGCTGTCAGGGACACTAAAGAGGCGGTGTGTGTGTCGCCGTGTTCCCAGAGCATTTAGTACTTCCTCTTCTCCTACCCCCCCTACCGCCCTTTCCTCCTACCACACACACACGCACATGCACACGCACACGCACACGCACACACGCACGCGCACACACGCACCCCACCCGGCCCCTTCAGCGCTCCCGCTCACTCTTTTGTATTTACAGTAGTGCCATAAAGAGCTGTAGCTGTAGCGAGGGGGGAAGAGGGCGGTGGAACCTGAGAATCCTCAACCAGAGGATTGTCACAGCATCTTAAAGGGAAGTGGTTAGCAAAGAAACAAGTGGCTTCTTGTTCGCAGGCAGGCCGGGGGGAGGGTGGGGGGGGGACGCTCGCTGAACCTACTTTGTATGTATGCAAATCAAAAAGTGTGATAAAGGGATGTTTAGAGACTCCCTCTCTCTCTCTCTCGTGCGTCGTCGTCACATGCTAAAAAAGGTTGTTGAGATAACGCAGAGGGCCCACCGCCACCCAGAGCCCAGCCAGAGTGCGTCCCGCCCCAGAGTGACGGCCCCCCGTCTCCTCTCTGTGTCCCCCTAGGTTCCCGAGCGCTTCATGGAGGTGGCCCAGATCACCCTGCGCGAGTTCTTCAACGCCATCGTGGCGGGAAAGGACGTGGACCCGTCGTGGAAGAAGGCCATCTACAAGGTGATCTGCAAGCTGGACAGTGAGGTGCCTGAGATCTTCAAGTCCCCCAACTGTCTTCAGGAGCTCCTACACGAGTAACACCCACCGAACTCCTTTCCTGCTTCCTCCTCCTCCTCCTCCTCCTCCTCCTCCTCCTCCTCCGCCTCCACCGCCTCTTCCTCCTCGCTTTTGACGCTTTGTGCTTTTTACTCTCCCTCCGCTCTCTGATTTTCATAGGATTTAAACGATACTATCTTTTGTTTTTTGGATGTTTTTTTTCCCCCCTCTCTTCATGATTTCCTGTTTTATTTTATTTTTTTATTTAATTTTGTTTTGTTTTTGAATGTATGAAAATGATGAAGTAGCATTCCCGATTGGAAGGAGGCCTCCTGGGCAGTTCCTAAATGACCTAGAAATTCTGTTGTTCTTATTATGGTTCATTATTAGCACAATGATTATTATAATTCTTTGTTAATTGTTTTTTTATTGATTGTGCTGAGTTGAAGAGACTTGGGGTGTGCTGGACTGGTTGAGCCCTCATATCTCTTTGCCCCGCTATGGGTGGTGATGAAAAAAAAACAAAATCTAGCAACCTGACCGGTTCTGTGACCCCTCACCCTAGTGAGAGAGGGCCAGGAATGAAATTGCGGCATCACTATAAACTGTAACCGTTACACTAAAGGATGTTGCCCCTCCGCAAACCTCAAGGGCGCCCCCACACCCCCCCCCCCCAAAAAAAAAGAAACTGTCCACATAATGAGGAAGCCGGGGGTGCTCACTAGGCTTTTTCAAGGTGGACAACAATCACATGCAGAAACAGTGCATTCTGGGACTATACTGGACTCCTGGTACTGGTTTGTACCAGCCCACTGGACACGACTGGCTTCAGTCAGCAACACTGAGCTCTAGGATGTTTTTTGAAGTGTGTGTTTTTCTCTCTTTGCGAGTAGGGCATGGTGTTTATTGGGTGTATATTATTATGATTATGATTATGATTATTCCTGTTGTTTATGATTATTATTATTATTATTATTTGTCATCATTGCTTGCTAAAGATTGGCACTTCGAGATTTGTTTGTCCCCTGACAACTTTACAGAAAAAAATAAATTATTATTATTAATCCTAAAGAGTTTATATTCTCAATATGATACACTATAATCCGTGATCCAGTTTTTGGTGCTGCACAGTCCCTACCCTGTCCTAACCCCATATTTCTGTTATTTTCTTGGGGGGCATGGGGTGGGTGGGGGGGTGGAGGGTGTCTGTATGGAGGTCAGACCTCAGTCACATAGAAACAGAGAAGTGGGAGACATGCCAGCACAAGCAGGGAGATTCGGTTTGCCAATGAAGGAGGCTTCTGTCCCTAGTCCTCTGATAGCAGTACTGTCTCATGGTGCCTGGGTCAAGACAGCTCTGTCCACCAGACAGACAGCAGGGCCACACCCCCCCCCCCCCCCCACCCACCCCCCCCAAAGAGCCCCGGCTGGTCAGAGCACCTTAACGCTGCTGCAGCAAACCCAACAGTCTGGTGGCGGGGGGGGCGCGTGTGTGTGTGCGTGGGCTCTTGCTGTAGTTAGTGATACATAAAAAGAACAGTTGGTCCTCATAAGTCTAACACTAACACACACACACACCCGCACGCACACACCCTCTGTGTGACCTGTTGGCGTGGAGCTTTAAGACAGCTCGGTTATGGTCTTGCTGACTTACTGCTCCGTTTATGGCTGGCCATTGTTCCAAGGCCACATTGCCTCCGCAGCTCCAGCTATTGAAATAGCAACAGAGGAGCGGCGACAACGGCCCACATTAAAACACCATTTGTCACCTAAATCATTTTGTTTTCCGTTCATTCAGAGAACGCACCTCGTTGTTTGGTGTTTCTGTTGACTCGTGGTTTAGAGACAGCCGGGTTTAGTGACGACGTTGTTTTTTTAATCATACGGGATCTCTTTTTTTAAATGAGTGCTATGATTAGTGTGTTAATTCACAGAAATTACAATATCCAGCTATTTCAATGGCGGACAATACTGGATTATATTGAGGAGGATCGTACAATGGCCCTGTAATTAACTGCCTTTTGATTAAACAATAGATGATTTAATAAAACAAAGGGTAGAGGTTTGGGGGAGAAGAGTAAAGGAGACAGAACTACCAAACACACACACACACACACACACACACACACACACACACACACACACACCAAGAGGCGAGCGAACACACACACACACACACACACACACTTAAACACATCTCCTTTCTGTAATGCTCCCCTGTGAGTGATCCCCTTCCATTCTTCACTGACAATGTGGGGTCAGAGGTGACTCCTCAGCCCGAGGGGAAATGCAGTCCTTCGCCAGAACTACAAAGGCAAAGGGACAAAGATACAAAGCCCAGCTGAAACGTTTGCCTCCGCTTCTCCACACCAGCAGCTTCGTTTAACGTCCAAATCGAGGATTACCTCCCAGTCTCAGTGCATACCCTATAGGTTAAAGCAGTGCTCCTTAATAACAACGGTTATGAGTGTGTGTGTGTGTGTGTGTGTGTGTGTGTTGGTCATTTTTCTGGCCTTGGCCACACAAGCCTTTTTTGGTGTACGTGTGGTGTGTGTGTGTGCACGTCACAGGAGATCAAAGGACACAGGTTGCTTAACTTGCCAACTTGTAAAGGGTGCCCACAAAGCGCCTGACAAAAGGCTTTGGAGAGAGACCGAGAGCTACTCCCCTTATTATGTTCAGCGGCCTACTGTAGTTCTTAAGACTCCTGAGCCCTGAGAGAAACAGGCGGGGCGGGTTCTCAATTAAAGACGGGTCAGGCTCTGTCTCCAATTCTCAAAGTAGCTTCATGGGCTTGGAAAAAAAAATAGCCACAAACGACAAAAGGAGGTAGGAAGGACACTTTCATCTGTTGAAAAGCTAGTTAGCACAGCCTCCACCCCCCACCCCTCCCCCGCTGCTGCCCCCGCCCCCCTCCTCTTCCCCTCGCAGCCCCACCCTAAAGTAAAGCAGTTCCCTAAAAGATTAATTCTAGTTAATGAGGGATTTAGTCCTCTATAGATTATTAGGATTGTTGTACTGTTTTTTTCTTTAGTGGGATGTCGGCTTTTTTGAACTATTGTTAAAGAACTCAAAATACCTACTTTTTTAAGAATTGTAAAATATAAATCTATAAAAAAAATACAAATATATAAGTGATTTTTTTTTTTCTGACGAAGGTTAGAGCTTGAATTAGAAGTTGTTTTATAAAAAATGGCGGGTATGTTTTAGTGTTTTTTTAATCTTTTCAATAAATATTGGATTTAATTGTAGAATAGAACAAAACGTTTTTTTCAGAGTTTTGTGTAAAGGTTTTTCTTGGATTTTTTTTGTTTCTGACTGTGTTTGAGAAGGCAAACAGATTTGTAATATTGCTTTTGATGAGTATAAAATATAGTGTTTCCACTGTAAATAGAGTGAAGATGGGGGAGAACATAGTTTTGGTGTTGCCAGTTATTGAACGTTTTATATTACATGGTGTTAAAGAGGGAAGGAAAGAGAAAAGTGGTGCCACTGGCGGTCCACTTTGTCTCAAAATTACAAATCTCAAATCCACAGAGGATCGTTTCTTTCATCCCCTCACAGCCGGACTGAATTTCGTTCCCGGTTAGATTTCTCCTTGAAATGGCGCTGGCTTCCATTGTGTTTTGTTTTATTCTTTTGCTGACGGAACATTGTCGAGGCGTCGCTATGATGATGTCATGTTGCCCTTTTGGCAGTGGACCCAGTCTGGCCCAATGCAAGGACATTAGGATGTCTGTCCACGTGACCCTGAAGAGACACTGACTGCTGTGCTAATAGATGACACATTACTAACTTTGCACTTAATCAGGGTTGGAGATGGTGATCAGTAGGAATCGAGAGTGCTGATTTATACTTTGGAAAATATTGGTCATTTTGATGAACGTGGAAATGGGCCTGGAAATCGATCACTGGATGTCTGCTTTTACTGTAGGCCTGTGGGATGCGTTTTAGGGTGTGCGTGTACCGTATGTGTTATGTGTATGTGGGCGCTTGTGTGTTACTGTGACTGTTTGTTTATGAGAGTGATTATGAGAACCTGTGAACCAGTGAGTGACACAATTCTCAACACTGTGGCCCCTCCCCCACCCCTGGGAGTACCATCCTGAAATGTAAATGATTGTCATTAAGCGTTGACAAAGTATGTGTGCGAGTGTGTTGGTGGGTGTGGGTGTGTGTGTGTGTGGGTGTCCTCTCTTGCGTGTTTGTAACAGTTTCCTCTGGTCCGTTTTCCTGACCTGTTTAAAAGGGGTTCCATTTCTCACTGCTTTTGATTGTAGGAGTTTCTTTCCCTTTTTTTGTGCTCCTCTTTTTGTAAATACCAACAACGCAGACTTATACATTGATAAATACTGCCTTTGTATTATTTAGCACTGTTGTAAATAGTGTTTTGTTTATGCTTTTTGTATGACATTATTATTCCAATCTAGCGCAGACATTTCAACAGGCAATACTATGGTTTAAATACAATCTAGATATACCAAGTATAAAATAAATTCAAACATGGCTCATTGTAGATTTTTTTCTTCTTAGTGTCTATGCTCGTTGCAGATTTTGTGTAATTTATTGGTTTAATTTATCCTAATTTATTTAATGTAATTTTTTTTTTTTGTCAACCAAGGAAGGCTGTAGTGCATTTCATTAAGTAAAGCAAATTTAAATCCTATCTACAGAAGAATTAAAGGTAACGTTTTAGAGCACTCATTAAGTTTTGAAAATTATAAAATAAGATATTGGCAGCTAAATAGACTGGGAAGAATCCAACATTTTGTTTGGGAAAAAGATTGGGGTAAAAAGCTCGTTTGAAGCGATTTGTATCTTCTTTTTCCAGATTGCCCCTAAATTGGTTTTGCCCACAGATTGAAACTAGTCAAATTGCCTTTTGTGCCTTCATCCTCAATGAATTGAATGTATGTGCAGTATATATGCAAGCTTGTGCAAAACAATGAAAAAATACAAATAAAAATTTAAGAGAAAATAACTTAATGTCTCCTGTGCTTTTTTCATAGAAATTTGATGGAAAAAAATTATAATTTGAATAAAACAGACAGAATATTAATTACCATTTTGTAGTTAACTGAAAATGTCTGGCCACAAAATGCCAATCACTGATCTACTTTGTGATCTTTAAAAACACATTGTGTGACACTAGGTTTTACTATTGAATTAGTGTGTGTGCGTGCAAGTGGGTATCTAAGCAAAGTTGCTGTATATGTAATTGAATATAATATACTGTACAGTATGCCTTTGTGTGCAATGTGGGCACAGCATATCCCTTAAGGCTCCTGTGCCTTTTCTGTAATTAAAAAGAGCAACTGAAAGGATTGGCTGACCTTTCACCCTTAGCGCCCACAATAGGCATGGTTCATGACAGCAGATCCTAACTCATCAGGGTAAAGGCAGCAGTCACGGCACCAGCATACAGAAACATGTACGGTGTTTATCTTCTCCTATGTAGCATTGTCTCACACACAAACAGTAAATCAATCATACACTTTGTTGAAATATTAAACAATTAGAGGAAACATTACGCTTTTTTTAGTGGATGAAAACCAAGTTGTTTCTTGAAGAGCGTTTCAGAATAACACCAGAAGACCGTTAACAAAAGACAGGTGCCGTTCTTTTTCCTCTCCTTTATATCTTTTTTCCTTTCCCTGATTCCCTGCGCAAACCTCAACCGGAGGGTACGGCTCCTTAGGTAGGGCTGAGGCAGCATCTTTCTACAACACCCACCGTCTGCTCTGTAATCAAATACCATCTGTCGCTACATCTGAAGACTCACACACACACACGCACACACACACACACACGCACACACACACGCACGCGCACGCACGCGGACACAAACACACACATACGCTTAGGCAGGTCAACACCGGAGTGGGAAGCACAGATGTGTGTTAGGGTGTGTGTGTGTGTGTGCTTGCATGTATAATTGTGAGTTATGTGAGTAACTTCGCATTCATTTATGTGTGTTCGAGATTGCTCCTCTGTGTTTCTGTGTAATTGTGCATTATGTGCATGCAGGCGCGTTTAAGGTGAAGAATCCAAATGTGTGCACATGCGTACCCTTATGTGTTCACTGCACCCCCCTGAACCATCACCTGTGTACATGCAGTCCTGCCACCTGGATCGTCCTCCAGCCCCGATGAGGAAATCAGAGGCGTCACACACACACCGGCACCACTTCCTGCTTTCCCACCAATCCCGCGTGGAGTTCAAAGGCCATTGTCTTCAGGTCTCCATGTTTACTCTCGCCTCGCGTGTCACCCAGACCTTGGCATGCCACGTCAGCGCTTCCCAGCAGTCTAGCGAGAGCGTGGCCTTTAGCTGCTCCCGAGTCTTAGATCAACGCTCCGCGGCCCCCCCTACTATCTCAAAGGCAGCCTTTCCCAATGTTTGCCCAGCGTTTGTCCTTCTGCTCCCGCACACAAGACTTTGACACGGCGGCCAGCCAAGGCCCCTCTCCAGCCCCATCCTGGTCCCCCCTCCACCGGCCTGGTTGTCACACCATGGTCAAGATCCTGACAGGGGTTACTAGTTTGGACCTAGCTCTACAAACATTAAAGGTCATGTGAATCTGCCTTTCATGTTAAAAAAAAAAAGAAATTCTAGCAGTGGAGTGAACACTGAACATACCCTGTCATAATCTGTGAAGTGGATCAACCTAAAAAGGACCTAACAGTTTGAGAAGATACAACCCTTTTCCCCATTCCTGGTCTCTTTTCCTCTAAACTGTGTCATTTAATTGATCAATGAAAATGATAGACTATCTGGATGCATCCAATGTCGGCAGCTCCTCTGCATTGAGCACAAGTCTCATCCCTTCATTTGAGTGCTAAAGTTAGGTCAGCGAAGGAAAGTGGAAAGATTGCTCTTCATGACAACCCCTAACAGTATTTACTGGCAATCAGAATCGTATTGGCCGATAGCCTGCATTGTGGGCATGTGCATCTGCAATATTAATACTGAGAATGTCTATCAACATATAATGGATCTAGCATAAAATATACTTGGAATTGGGATTGTCATAAGGAGAATTAGCACAACTGTGTGCTCAAATTTCTGATGGTATTTGGGAGGGGGCCATCTAGTGGTCAGAA